>OZ023262.1:139949776-140179776 GCA_964006375.1 Tillus elongatus
CTGTCCTCAGTATACCGACATTCGTAAACTGTTTACGATATTGAAAAGTGTGTATCATAGATCTAATTTTTGCCTTAACGCAATTTATGTGTAAGTCCCGTCTAAGATGTTGATCGATACACATTCCCAGGTACTTAACATTGCTACTCCTCTTTCTTGACATATCCGTACCTTAATTCTAGGCTTTGAAAATCCGGCAATGTATTCACATAGTTTATAAATGGTATGAACACTGTTTTTTTAAAGCTGATTGACAGAAGTTTGTGGTCAAACTAGTCTTTTATTTTTTTCAGGTCAAACTCTACCTGCGCTTTTAACGCTGTCCAACCGTCTGCTTCATAGTATATAGCCGTGTCATCAGCAAAACTGATGATAAACCCATTTGAAGTATTTAGAAACAAATTATCAAAGTACATTATAAAAAGATGGGTCCTAAGACTGTTCCCTGAGGCACCCCAAAACTCAATTGCCTGGAAACTACTCCGTGTGGTACCTATTTGTACGCATTGTTTTCTACCAGTCAGATAACTCGTTATCAGTAAAAATGCTTTGCCTCTAACACCCATATCTTCCAATGTATCCAGTAATAGGCCGTGACTTGTTGTGTCAAATGCTTTAGTTAAATCGAGAAACACACACAACGCCGCATTTCTCCTGTCAAGTGCTGAATAGATCTTACCTGTAAGTAACGCAATGGCATCTTGAGTGGATTTTTCTTCTTGAAGACCAAACTGGATATCAGATCAAATTTCTTTGTAAAGGCACACAAGGTCTGTTTTTTAATGCCATTTCTAATATTTTGGGCATGGAGGTGATAATATAAATGGGACGGTAATTATCAGCGCTGTATATATCTCCCGTCTATAGATTGGTCTAACCACAGATATCTTGACGGCCGAAGGACAAAAACCATTTTCAATTGCATTATTTATAACATAGGTTAATGGTTTAACAATGTAGTGAACAATATCTTTTATAGTTTCTAATCGTATGCATTCTATACCATTCGTTTTGTAATTTTTTAGAGTCATGATAAATTCAGTTATTTCAACTTCGTCACACGGATCTGAAATTTATACGTCTCTTGGGAACATATTTTGCATTTCTATCTTGTTTGCCAGATTCTTTACCGTACTTGTAATTATTTTTTGTTGTTGTTTGTTAATCTATCATCGCTGTTATGTAGCTGCCACACACTTACAGTTTTATTTGGCTTTATATGTTGGTTTATAGACCTCCACAGATTTTTTGTTGAGGAACAATTTTATCGACTTGTAGTCTTAAATCATTATTCTTTGTCCTTCTTATTGCCTGTCTCACTGTATTTGGATAATCTTTATACTGAAGTTCTAGCTCTATATTATTTGGATGATCCTTCATCTTTTTATACTTCTCATCCCTTATTCCTATACCCTTGATAATTTCAGAAGCATTCCATGGTTTTCTACCTTTGTTGTTCATCTTAATATTTCTGATTTTAGTATGTCTATTTAAAAATGATACCATCTTTTCCAGAAATGTATCTGTTGCAGACTCTACATTTGGTGAATCGTATACGTTATTCCAGAGGCAAGACTGAAGTTCTTCTCTAAGGCTAGACTAATCAACAATTTTTTTGTTATAAATCGATGTCTTTCTTCCGCCTTGCCTTCTTTTCCTAAAACAATCTGCAGCAATATCGGATAATGATCCCTAACAGGATCTTCGACTATTATAGGTAGCAGTCTACTTTGCAAATTGTGTCTAGACTTTATAAACATGTGATTTAAGCAAGATTTTGAGTTTCTTTGTACCTGTGTATACCGATGTATTACCGAAATAAAACCAAATTCAGCAAGAGTTGTTAGATATTCATTTGACTCAATACTCCATGAGTTTAGTATATCGATATTTACATCACCAGCAATAATATTATAGTCACAATTGAACGATGTGCCAGCCAGATATACATTTAAAGCCACTGTGAATTTGCATATGTCCATCTGTGGTGATTTGTAAACCGCAACAATTGTGAAGATGTTAAGGTGCGTATTGACTTGAGCATTTTAGTCCGAACGAACCGAACGAGCCGAGGGCGCACGTACGAACCAAACAAACATTGGTGAGAAAAGCTTGTGATGTTCGTAGTGTTTGTACTGTTTGCTATGTTCCCGTATGCGCCAGATAACGATAGCCACCTCATACAATGTCTATAAGAAGTACAGATCCCGATTCAACACCCAAGGTCGCTGACGAATGGGTAAATTAATAGCAGCGCAATTAAAAGAATATACTATTCATGGATGGGTAAACAACTAGACCCAACTTAGCAAACGGCCACCTGCCAAGATCACCTTCAACTCAGCAACCAGTCACTTGCCAAGATCACCTTTAAAACAACAACCTAGTGTGGAACCCGCCTCTCGGTCCACGCCCCACCAGATACTATATATGGAAGCTACCAGACCACGGACGGACATTCCTACATTGTTATTGCTTGAGTTTCTTTTAAGTTGTCATAAATTATCTTTATCATTTTTATTATTATTTATAAGTATTTTGTGTAACTATAATCAATAAATTATTTAAAAATTCAATTGTGTTAACAAGAAAGTTAACTGGCGCAGTCGCAAAGGATAGTGCTGAAGAACCAAAAGTATATTGATTCTTTGCGTTTCAACGCTTAACAGCCAAATAACCGATCAAGAGAAAAACCATGAAGATAGCAGCAATAGCACCGATTCTGTAAGTTGTTTGCTTCCTTTATTTTCCTATATATAGATTGTATTCCTCATATATTGGTAATATTATATGTCTGATAGCGATATTGACGAATTAAAACAATTAGAATATAGATTAAGGAATATTAATATTGGCGACATTGATATTATGGAACAGCCTGATAGATATAACTCTAGAAACAATTTAAATATGGCAAATCATTTCCAAGAGTTTTACCTTAAAGCAATTCTCGAATTTAGCGGACAGTCTAAAAATGTAGGGATCTTTTTAAAAGCTTGTGCACTAATAATGAATCATTTCTATGATGCAGATAATCCAAATTTATATCTTAACCATTTTCTATTAAATTACATTCAAACGAAACTAATTGCGCAAGCCAGGTTAATTATTAACACGAAAATTATAAACACATGGGTAGACTTAAGACGTGCCATTGCTTAAAACTGTACAGACCAGCGAGATGACATTAGCTTACTAGTTGAATTACTGACACTGAAACAGAAACATAACAAGGACGCCTTGGCGTTCAGTAACCGTTGCAGGCAGATTGAACAATTACTTATCTCTAATTTAATATCAAATGAACATAACGAGGCAATTTTAGCATTGAAACAAAACATGTACAGATAACAGACACTCAAAGCATTTATTGGGGGCTTAAAAAATCCGCTTGGTATGGTGGTTCGACCCACGAACACATAGAGCAAGCATTAAAATTCATATTTTCCGAGGAAAATTATGAATACAGGGACAAATTATTACAAAAATCAAATGTCAATAACAATAACAGGCACGACAGGCAACAAAAACCGTTCTTCCAGAGGAACACCCCAAATTTTAGCAACATTTAATTTCAGAAACGGTTCCAACAGCAAAATTATCGCGCACCTTTTCACTATAATTCAAATAGACCCCAAACATCTCACCAACAATTTCCGCGAAGCCATTCAAATCAATACTCAATGAGAAGATCCACGTACGACCCTAATGACAATGATAGAAAATATCCACAGGCTATGGATGTCAGCAGCAATAACACAAGACGACAATTTCAGCCGACAACAACCGTCACAAAATAGACGGAACAATTTCCCTCCAATAATTTTCAACAACGACAAAATTTCATACTAGAGGAAACGAAGATCAAACTTAGCTGCGAAGAAAACGAAGAAACCAAAATAATCAGCGGAACAAAACTGGCGACTCTGAAACCTAAATGCCAACTTATCATCAATAACGAAAGATTCAGTTCCCAACCATCAAATTGGTAACAAATAAAGCACCCATCTTCCCAGACAAATTACCAGTTTTAAAATTAGAAAATGTCCAACTGCACGACTTGAACAATATCAAATCCCAGTTACAATCAATCAATGGCGGAATTCCAGGAACCATCAATTTGCCCATATACCACCCTAGTGTATGGACAATTATATTATACATCGTGATAATAATAACAATAATCACAATAACTTCAAGATACATCTTGCAGAAGTCAAAAAAGGAAAGTGCCGACTCCAAACCAACCACTGGATTCCCGATGACCATTCGGAACGAACCATAGGCTTCGTTCTCTAAAGGATGGAGGATTTATTATTATTCATAAGTATTTTGTGTAATCAATGAATTCTTTTAAAAATTCAAGTGTGTTAATAAGAAAGTTAACTCGCCAGTTTGTTTTTGGTGTTCGTAGAGTACAAAGCTCGGTATAAACTATGGACGCGGAAAATGTGATCGTGGCTGCTGATGCATTTTTAATTATACAAGCTCTAACAGGTAAAAGAAGAAATGCAAAAAGAATTTGAGCGAGACGCCTGTTTTTACGGCGTGAAAATGCGACGTTACTGAGAGATATGGACAGTATTCATGTTAAGAATTTTACTTGAATGTCTGCAGAAGATTTAGAAAAATTAATATGCCTTGTGGAACATATAATTGCTAAAAAAGACAAGCAATTTCGAAAAGCTATACTTGTCCAAAATCTCTTAGCTATTACTTTACGCTTCTTGGCTACAGGGGATTCATATAGCAGTCTACAATATTTATTTAAAGTTTCTAAACAACGCATCGGTGTGATAATTGTAGAAACCTGCAACGTTCTGATTCAAGAATTGAAGGATCAAATAAAGGTAAGATGAAGTTTGTTTATTTTTTTTATACTACAAAACATTCTTATTATCAATCCTTAAACATTAAAGCTTATTATAAATCCTTAAACAAAACAAACATCTTTTTTTACCAATCGGTAATACCTATGGACTCTTCCTGATTTTCTGAAAAGAGGGTATTATCTTGGCTAGGTAGGACATTGGTCAGGAGGGTGTATGACTGTGTAGTGGCATTACATTGTGATGGGGCTTGAGATGGAGGTAAATGGGTAGTTGACTCTGGGTATGAGTTTATAGATGTTACGGTGGGATGAGATTTTGTTGAAGGGGTTGGAACAGGTGTCTGACTGGCTGACAATGCAAAAGATGACGGTACGCTAGTTTGGGAGTTTGGAGAAGGGCTAGTGACAGCTGTATGATGAGGCGACGGCAAAAAACTTGGAGAACGAGCTGGCTCTAAAGAATATACACTAAACCTGTGCCGTCGTAGTGTCCCATGTCAGCATTAAACAGTATATTATTAATATGATGTTCTACTATATTTCTTGTTTTATTTGTGTAGGCTCTTAATTTATAAGCTACGTGCTGCCCATACATACTACATCCATCGGCTTTGAGATCATTGTTTGCAACTTCACTTTTTAAAATCCCCAAAGCTTCATCTACCTTGGAATTCTCTGTTGTTTCAGATGGCTTCTTCCGTTTACATAGTGGGTTGACCGATCGTCTTTCTGCAGAAGTTTGAGGCGTGGTTGTTGCTATTTCAACCGTTTGCGACGCAATTTTCGGAGTTTGCGCCACTGTTTCGTCATTGCCTTGTAAAGTCTCAGCGTCTTCATAGTCTAGTTCCTCAATTTCACTTTCTGGCTTACTATATTCCTGAAATGAAAGATAAAAATAATTTGTGACGTTTAAAAAAACATGAAACTTATAATCTTCATAAACGGTACGCAAAGCATTATTTTTTTCAGATTCCCACAACTCCGCAATAGTGGTTATTCATATCTAGTCAGTTTAAAAAAAATTGCAATTCCCTCACTGTGTGGGAAGTATGGATGGGAAGCATGTAGTTATCTAGGCCCCATTTCACAGTGGCATCGATTTCTACAATTACAAATCAAGTTTTAGCCTTGTCTTATTTGCACTGGTGGATGCTGGCTACAATTTTATATTTGTTGATGTTAATTGCCAAGGCAGGACTTCAGACGGTGGTGTCTTAAAAAATACAACACTTCATAACAAACTTGTAAACGACGCTTTGGGCCTACCTAAAGATGCACTGTTACATAAGCTGAATAAAACAATGCCGTATGTTTTTTTAGCCGACAATGCATTTGCTTTGACAAATCATATAATGAAGCCATTTTCTGGATTACATGCAAGGGGAACAATCAAAAGAACATTTTATTTTCGACTTATTCTAGCAAGAAGGCCAGTAAAAAATGTTTTTGGAATTTTGTCGGCAGTGTTTAGAGTACTAAGAAAACCATTATTGCTAAGTACTGAAAAGGCACAAACGGTTGTTATGGCAACTGTTTATCTACATAATTTTCTCCGAAATGGCAGCTCTAGAAATGTTTACACGCCACAAGGAACTTTCGATGAAGAAGACGATCAGGGCAATCTTATCTCTGGTAATTGGAGATAAGGAAATAATCTTAGAACATCATTTTTGCCTATCAGAAATATAGCACGGAAGTCAGCGAGTACAGCGAAAGAAATTCGTAATGGTTTCGCTCAGTATTTAGTAAATAATAGGGAGTTAAAATTTTCTTTCTTATCTTGTATATCTTTTTTTTTATATAGATGAACGTGTTGTATTATTAAAGCAATGTATTAAAATAGTACTTTTTTTTGTTTTATACCTAGACCTACTTTTTTAAAATCAATATACGTACCTCAACTATATCTACTGTTTTCCTCGGTTCATCTCTGTCCAAAAGAAACGCCAAGCGTGGAAAGGCAAACCATTTTGACTTGGCTTTAAAAAAATTGATAATTGTTATTAATCATGGAGAGATCCATCTTATTGTGTTTAGGTTATTATTGTGTTTGTATTATTATTATTGTATTTAGGTTACGATTTGTACAACTATTACCTTTTCCAGTTCCTACAGATTGTTTTTCCTTCGCCTCCTCTCTTCTAAAACTTGCAAGAATGCTCTCCAACTTTTTCTTGGCTTCTCCAGGGGCACATCCTAAATTTTCGTCAATTATTGTCCAGGCATCAAATTTTTTTACTTTGTTGTAATATAGTCCATGTTTCGGATTCCATAGTACAGGGTACCTTTCATGCCTATCTATTAACTCCAAACAATTTTCTCTGCTGCAATCCATTTTTTCCCCAAAACATACAAACAAATAAATCTGACAAAATTAGCGCGAACGTTCAGCACGGAAAGACCGGGACAAATCTCCGTACCCACTGAGCGCGCACGAACGACTAATTCCCTTTGAGCAAATCATATTTACCGACGAGCTGCCAAAAAAGTTTGGCGCGCTCGGTTCGTCAGAGTTCGGCTCGGAGAGACGTACTGACTAGCCGAATTCGACTGTGCGCGCTCGGCTCGTTCGGTTCGTTCGGCCTAAAATGCTCAAGTCAATGCGCACCTTTACAGTGATCTACGTTCAATCTTTTGGCTGAGAGAGTTCCTAGTATTTTCTCAACTTTATAAGAATAATCAGGTTCTTGTTTTACGTAAACTACAACTCCATCATTCTGGTTGAATGATCTGCCATTATACAACATATCCTATCGCTGCACGCTATATAAAGTAGTGTTTTGGATCTCCCATGTTTCTGTCAATAAAATGCGCTCAAAACTCTGGTCAAAGTGATTGAGAAAAACTTCAATCTGTGAATGATTTTTATTTATACTTCTTATATTGTTGTAAACAATTTTTAGATTTTTGTGGCTATTATTTACTCCCAAAATTAAAATTTGCTTCCTGTTTACTACCCAATACAGTATCTATGGTTTCTATATTAAAGCCGTGCAAATAAGGATTCATGTAAAACTTATTTAGGTTAAATAAAATGTTTTTCTCCCAAATATGGTCAAAACTATTATTTACCTACACGTCCCAACCAAACGAGAAACTTAAACATAATTGTAAGTATACACTACAAATGGGATACACCAGTATAAGAAAGAGAACAACCTTAATATATCATTCAAAACGACATTGTACATGATAAGTCAAATTAGAATAAAAAATAAACAAATAAAATAAATAAAACTCCTTAAATATGCCACCTAGTGCAAATATATAAATATGTTTGAAATATGTAGCTCAATAAAATTAAAACAATTATATGTTAAAATGTAAAACGGTTAAATCAAATCTAATTTAAAGTCTCAGTACATCACACAACAAAATACGCGGTTATAAAAGAATAATAGATAAGAAAAAACAATAAAAAACACCACACCAAATTTATTTCCACAAGTAGAATCCAAAACAGCAACGCCAAAATAATAACAAAAATTCAAACAAAACAAAATCATGAGTTCCAATATCGTCAACCACAAAATTAAAACTAAGTCAAGTTGCAGCTATTATTCACACCCAGAGTGAATCAAAACTGTAATATATATATATATATATATATATATATATATATATATATATATATATATATATATATATATATATATATATATATATATAATACCTTTATTATTCATTTTGACAGCATACAAGCTACATTGGATTTGTCAGCTTTTTACAATAATTAATTTTTCACTACATTAAAATATTCATTTAACGTATAAAAACACTGGTCTGATAGAAAAGAAGAAACTTGACTTTTAAACACCTTAATATTTTGGATATTTTTTAAATTATTAGGAAGATAATTAAATATTTTTAATCCAATACAGTTTGGAGAGTCTTTTATCATCTTAGTTCTAGAATACGGCATACAAGCCTGTCTGGTACTAAAGGTATGAACATCACTGTTTAGTCTAAATTTGTCACTATTTTTAAAAACATATATACACAACTCTAAAATACATAAACATACCACAGTTAAAATTTTATGATTAGAAAAGTAGACCCGGCATGACGTCATCTTTCCTATGTTGAAAATAGAGCGTATTATTCTTTTTTGAGCGATAAAGACATAATGCAGCAAGGTAGAATTACCCCACAGACATATACGGTACCTCAGTCTAGAATCAATATAACTGTAGTATAAAGATATCAGTTGCTTTTCAGTCAAAACATTTCTTATATTTATAAATAAAAAATTAAAAGATGCAAGCCTTGAAACCAATGTCGTACAGTGCAACTTCCAGTGGAGATGTTCATCAACGTGTACTCCAAGGAACTTGTAGTTATTGACACACGTTAGATAAGTATTGTCAACACCCACACTAAGTATATCAACTTCCCTCTGACGGGGAGGAAATCTCACCATCTCTGTCTTCGAAGAATTAAAATATATCAGACACCGAGAGAACCAACTCTTTAGGTTATTAAAAACATGATGACATTTATTATTCAAAGCATCATCTGTCTTTTCAGAAACGATTAGAGACGTATCATCCGCATACAGAGTAAAATGCGCATCAGGCGATACATTATCAAGCTCATTGACGTAAAGGGTAAAAAGAATAGGGCCCAGTACTGAGCCCTGAGGCACACCAGTAGGAACAACAACACGCTCAGAACATACCCTGCTTATTCGTTCTGATGTCTTGAACTTTATCTCAGTATACTGTTCTCTGTTCGTCAGGTAGGAGTCAATCCAGCCAAGCGTATTACCTCTCAAACCACAACAATAAAGCCTGTCACACAGTATCCTATGGTCAACACAATCGAAGGCCCTGCTGCGATCACAAAAAATCCCAACAGGGCACTCACCAGCCTCCAAACAAGTGACTAAGCCCTGATAGATGTCAATGAGAGCCGTTGTAGTGGAGTGACCCTCTCTAAAGCCATGCTGACAGGCAGACAATATACCACACGACTGCAAAAATTGTTCCAAGCGATTTAGATAGCTATATTCAAATACCTTTGAAAAAGTCATAGATAATGTAATCAGCCGATAGTTGTTCAAAATAGTTGGATCATTCTTTTTTATTAAAGGAAAGCCCTTACCAACCTTTAGGTCACTAGGAAAGATACCCGACTCAAATAAAAGATTTACCAAGCAGGTAAAAGGCTTTATAATATGTCTTAAAACTTTCTTAACTAAAAAAGGTGGAATTTCGTCTCGACCGCACGAAGACTTATTTTTTATTTTATTTTATTAACAAAATATACAACTCGTCTTCACTAAAAGGCAGTAAATACATTGTTTTGTTATTGGGGTTTTTCGAAACGTTTAAAGTAGGTAAGTCCTTAGGAATGTTTTTAATAATATTTTTAGGTGCTTCTACAATGAACGAATTGAATAAGTTAGCGAATTCCCGTGGATCCGTAACTAGCCTCTCTTCGTGTCGTATTACAATGTTGTTATGTTCATTGACCTGCTTGCCATTTAGTTCCGAAATCAGATGCCACGCGGCTTTAGTCAGATTATCATAAGCCAGAATCCTATGTTGGCAGAAATTCCTTTTAGTACATCTTACAAGTTTTTTATGAGCAGCCCTTGCAGCCCTGTAAGAATCATCCGCCTAAGGAGAAATACATCTCAATAAAAATAAGTCTTTAAGTCTTGAACTAGAGGCTCTGACCTCAGAAGTAACCCATTCACGGCCTTTTGATTGTTTTCTATATATCTTACGGAGTGGAAAATATAAATGAAAGTAATAAAGAAACAACTCATGAAAATTCTTATACCCCTCATCAATGTTGCTGGCAGCAAAAACATTTTCCCAATTTTCACCAATAAGGGCACTCTCAAAGTCAAAAATAGATTCCTCATCAAAAACTCGCGTCAAAGAAACAGCGCTATGATTCGATTCAACTGAAGCTGTGTCAAGCTCCAACAATACTGTCATGTGGTCAGAAATATTATTGCCAGTCGCAAGGCATGCACCCTTACTAGAAAAATTAAGAAAAGCATTGTCGATGGTACTAAGAGTATTATCCGTTAGGTACTCTGGTAGGCCATCCAACTACATGAGTCATATTAAAACATTTTAGCATGTTAGACAACATATCAAACCCTTTACTTACAATTCCATAGCAATCTAAGTTGAAATCACCAGTAAGAACAAAACGTACACCGGGCCTGACTAAATAGTTCAGCATATCAAAAAGCTAGTTAATAAAAACACTAACATTACTTGAAGGCGAGCGATAACAATTTAAAATACAAGTTTTAACGTCGTTATAACAACAGCATATACCACAGACTTCAAATTCTTTCTCAATGCAAAATTGTTCTACATTAATTTTTTTAATGGACAGGTTATTCTTGAAATAAATCGCTACCCCTCCTGCCTTACTGACACTTCTACTAAAGAAACTACCCAGGCTGTAACCATCGATTTTTAAATAAGTGATCGAATCGTTAGTTTGCCAAGTTTCTGTGAAACACATAAAATGTACATTTTTAAAATGTACTAAGTCAATTAATAGTTCATTAATTTTGTCTATATTTAAACTCTGCGTATTTAAAATCACATTGTTTGGGTCAATATATATATATATATATATATATATATATATATATATATATATATATATATATATATATATATATATATATATATATATATATATATATATATGTGTGTGTGTGTGTGTATCTATATTGCAAATTGTAGTAGTTTATATGAAATAACATTTAAAAATTCCAATTTCCTTTGCATGGTTGTATATTTACAGTTGCATATAATGATATACTAAATCAAACATATTTCTCAATCTTACCAACTGCCTAAAGGAATATAACTTAATTTTCAATATATCTAATCAATATTTCCTTAATTCAAATTGCGCCGGCAACTCTCATACTCAGGGCTTTAATTTAAAAAGGTTCATTGCTCCCAAAATTAAATTTATATTTTATAAATGACTGATATTGAATATTTAAAATTTTCTCAGGGTTATTCAAATATACAACAATATTGTAAACATTTATACCTATTTTATTCAAAAACAAATTATCAACACTCTTAACAACAAAATATAATATCAAATGAATTTTATAGAGATCTCTTTGTTTGATTGCTATTAAATTAATTCTCACAATTTCAATGACATAAATTTTAAATACTTGACATTTCTCATGAACTGTTTATTATTATTATTATTATTATTATTATTATTATAATGTCTGGGTACCTAAATTTTTACTCAAGTTGTCACTTCTGATGAGGTGTAACCATTGACATTTATCATTCTTGACTATGACAAATTATGGTGTTGTATATGGTCTATTACTTATTACTCTATGAAAGCTTGTTTTGGTTGACAGCCAAGACAGGCAGATCGGATAGAACATGATCCATGTGTCAGACCAAGATATGTCACATGGTGTCAGGCGTGGCCAGTGGCATGTAGTGTTTTGTGAACGTTTTTATTCATTGTCAGATAGAACACGTGCCGAGAGTTAGTTGAAGGTTATAACGATTCATAACAGAAAATTTGTTAGTTATAAATTTTCAAGATGAGTGAAAGCAGTGCGCAAGGTTTGGAGCAATTTCTTAAGGCTCTGGTCGAAAATATGCAGCTTATGCAACAGCAAGTAGCAATTGGTTTAGACTCAAGGTGCGGTCGAGGGTAAGTTCAATCACCAAGGGCAATTAATTCTGGTTCAAACGCTCCATGGCCGAAGCCATTAATTGTTGATAGCAGCAATATTAACGAAGAGCTTCATTTATTTAAATCCAACTGGGAGAATTACCTAAAAGCAACAGAAATGAATCATTGGCCAGTTGAATTTGAAGAACAAAATTGACTATTAATTATTGGAGATGCAGCAAAAATGAAATTTAACAACTTCGGGTTAACAGAAGAAGGCCGAAACGACGGCATCAAAGTTTTGCAAAAGATAAAATAAAAGATGATCCGTTACACGAACGTTGGTTACTTCATACCAGCAATCAATTGCCAAATGAAGGGTTTGAAGCCTATTTAGTTAGTTTGACAAAACTCATGGACCGTTGCCAGTTCGATAAGATCCCTCCTGGAAATATAAAATCAGTGATGTTATATAGAGATAGATTAGCATTTGAAATTCAAAATGATAAGCTAAAAAACGAAGTTTTTTCAAGCAGGCATCGAAAAATTAAAACTAGAAGAAAGTGAAATACAAGGTGATAAAGTAAGAGAAAATACAATCAAGGGTGGTAGTGTTCCGGTTTTGAGACCCAAACGATACATCATTCGTCCTAAAAGATATGAAGACTATGCGCTATGAATTTGTATTTTATTTTAGACATTAACAGTTTTCTAATATGTAGTTTAATTTTATTTTTGCATTACCTTAGAGTTAACACAGGTAAGATCTGTTACAACACGGAAGATGTTGCTTATTTTTTTCTCCCTCAGGGCTTGTCCGCGTCTTTGCCGCCCCGATAGCACTGCAGCCTTTGGCTTATTGTGCACGCTCTTAGTTTTTCTACTCCACCCATTCCAAAATCACTGTGCCTTGAACTAGTCTGCACAGCGATTGTTAGGGTGAAGTTTTATATTGCTCTAGACTGACCGTAGATCAGTTGTCTTTTTCGGTCCAGAGCTTTACACTCGCACAAGATGTGCTGGGCTGATTTCTTCCTCTCGCCGCAGACTTTGCATGCGCGGTCCCCCTCGAAACGCCCCATTTTATGCAGGTGTTTCTTGACCTCCTTACTCTGGTCTAGCGTGACCTCAGGATGACGTCTAACAATCACCGCCATCCCGAGGCCCTCCGCAGCCTCCCTATACAAGCCAGTCTGCGCTGGTGTTCCGGCCCTGCCCCCTTTGGGAGATCTGTCTGTAGTAGACGTGCTAGAGCCCGAGCGCGGCTTCTTCTGACTCGCACTCCCCTCGTGCGCCTTTACAGGTGCCCTGACCCTTTTGGAAGGTCTGTCTGTAGTAGGCGTGCTAAAGTCCGAGCGCGGCCTCTTCTGACTCGCACTCCCCTCTTGTGTCTTTACAGGTTTCTCGACCCTCCACGCCCCGGTCGCCATTTTCTGCGCCTTTCGGAGCTTATTTCTTTGCGCCCTGGAAAGACGCTTGGACTGCCGGGACAGTCCCTCCACCCCTGCAGTAGGGTCCTCACTGGTGGAGGGGCCCCCAGAGTCCGCGTACATCGCCGCCCTACGGTGGGACACAGCCTCCAGCTTGGGTGTCTGGGACAAGTCCGTGGACCATCCCCCGTAACTACGTCGGTCGTGAGACCTCCAGAGTCCACGGACGCTGCCGCCCCCTGGCTCGTGTCTGTTTCCGAAATAGACTCAAGGCACGAGTCTGTAGCCGGAGCCACTCCTCGAGCCTCATTGGTTTTGGTTTTATTTAAAATTTTCTTCTTCATGTTGTTCCCATGAGAATGAGGGAAATATTGTCAACACCATCAGAACCCTCTGTGTGGTGCAAGGCGGGTTACTCTGGAGGGTTGCCCGGTACTTCAGAAGTTCCGCTCACGACACCATCACCCTGGTGCCATCCATCCCTAGGCACGGGTCACGGGACACCGTGGATTGGGGGAGTTTTCTGGTCCTCCACGTCTAGGTCCGTCATGTTTAGTTATAAGCAGGGTCACCTCGTGCAGGATGCGGCTCTTCACCGCGCATGACGGTCTTGGGGAAAGCTTCATCGAAAGCTCATGTTGTTGTTTCTGCTTCCTCAGCTTGCCCCTGAAGTCCTTTGGTCCCCGACTCCTCGACACCAGGGATGTTTATATGGTCTATTACTTATTACGCTATAAGAGTGGCAGACTAAGATATGTCAGATCTTATGTTAAATATTGAAGTTGAGTTACTGGAGAGTCCTCTGGATAGCAGATCGTCTCAACGTTCGGTAAGATCTTATATATTACTTCTACTTTTACATTTCTTTTGACTGTTAGCTTGTGTATTTTTGATGGATGTATGTGTATTGTGAGTGTTTATGTATCGTTTTACTCATTTTAACATTTCCCAATATAAATAACATCATTGGACTATTGCTTCAAACATGGTGTTTTAGATTTTTTGTTAATACTGTTGCACTAATTTTTATTCCTACTTTTCAGATTTTTCAACACTCCATTTGCAATGCTCGTACTCACACTGCTCTGTGGACTTCATCTTTTCACTGGAGTTAATATCACCCAAGCTACTACCTACCTATTTACGGTCCTTGTACTTCGGTGCCTTATGCCTTATTGGATCAAATTACGCTGCCAATTTCGCCTCAGATTGGACTTATATGGATACGTTAATTCTGTGGCTCTGCACGCAAAACTGTTAGCTTTCGCTAGAAATATTTTTAGTTTATAATTAATAGTTCTGTTCTTTTTTCAGGTTTAATATTTTTAAATAATATTACAACTTCCCTAGATAAAGCTACTATATTTTAGAATTAGAATCAAGTACATCTAATTATTTATTTTAAACCTGTTTTTTATTATATTTTCCCCCACATAAATTTCTTTTGAAAAAATTATGTTTTGTTGTCTATAGTTCTCTCCGCCTTGTTATGGTTGCTTAGTTCAAAAATTTGTATATATCTTTTATATTTAAAATTTCACCATCTGCTTTTTCTTTACTACTACTATAGGATTAATATATGATGTATCACATCTTTCTATGACACTCTGCTCTAACATTATATAAATCTCGTTTGCTATCTCTTTTCGATATCGATACGGAATAGGATAAGTTTTCTTTTTAGTTAATTTTGATTAAGGAAATTCACTAATAGAGAGGTACTGATGGTAAGACTTTTGGAAATTACTTCAAATGAGCGCGAATTAGGGCCCTTATAACCCAAATCCAAGGTCAGTTAAAAAGTTTATATATATATATATATATATATATATATATATATATATATATATATATATATATATATATATATATATATATATATATATATATATATATATATATATATATATATATATATATATATATATATATATATATATCCAACCGATAACTCAAAAAATACAGCCCCAAATACAGCCCCAATCGAAACCAAATTTAGCAGTTCCCTTCATTTTGTTAGTGGCTTAGATAAACTTTACAAGCACGTAGACATTGTACAAGTGATCCTACCTACCAAATTTGAACTCAATTGGTTCAGTAGATCTTGAGTTATAACTGAATAAAAAATCAATAATCTACGATATAACCTGAAATTGCCTCTAAATGAATAACTATAGTGTTAGACAAGGTCAGACAGATAAATCAGGGTTCCGATGCCATTGCAAACAAAATCTCCAAATTGGTTTTAAACTGACAGGCTACGAAAATATATCACAATAAACAATCGACGGGGTTGCCATTTACGACAACCCTAATCTGAATCTGTAGATATCAGAAAAATGTTAATAATTAAAAATTTTGATGAAAGGGATTCAATTTGGTTAAAAGAAATCTAGAACTACGTTTTATTATGCATAAATATTAAGCTTCCTATTTTCACGGCATTTAAAAGCCATATCCAGCTCTCTAGTTTAATCTGACAACACCACTATTTGTCATTTGTTATCTGACAGGAGTCATGAGAGAAACGTGTACGTTCTGCGCATAACCTCGAAATCGACTCCGCTTTGCGCTAATACCTTAGAATCTCAGAATATAAAACAACTACCTATATTCTAAGGTTAATACGACTAGTAGGTAAATAATAACCCAACTTTTGTGACTGTAGTATATTATGAATCTAACATCCAATTAAACAAATAAGAAAGTGGTTATCATCAGATTCAGGTTCTTAATCAATGCATGTAGGTATTGTATTACTAAAGTGAAAATTATTTCAAGAAGAAATATACATACCGTAAACTAATATAAGTAAAATACCTAAGGTACCTAGGTACTTATGGTTTCTTTACTCTTAGCTTTTACTCTTTATGGAACATTTGAAGTAAAGGAATCTACATAATATAAAGCAGTTTAAATTACATATATAATCAGATGTACAGTGTAGATTATTAAAATTTTAAATTCAAAATTTTGTATTGTTTATATTTATTTCATTTTCAAAAAGTATGGATACAGTAACAGTAAATAAGTGTTGAAAAGAGTTTGGGTGCAGCAAGTGCGTTATGGTAGTGAATTTATTTAAAACATATTTCAGATAGTAAAAACACAATTTCCCATTAAACCAGAATCTTCAGTTTTGATACATAGTAAAACCCATATAAAGGCAGCGTGGGTACTAGATTTGAAAAATAACTACAAATTTATTTTCAAAAACCTTTTTTCTTATTGTGTTTGCAGAAACTGGTTCGATTTAGTTGACTAAAAAAAAAATTTAGTTGACTAAAATGGATCGTCCAAATTAATAAGGAAAAATACCTGCCACGTTTATAATTTGGCAGGTACATTCCCTTTGGAAATAAGAATTAAATTGTCGATAAATTTGCAGTATAGCACACGGGGGACTATTAGAAAAAAATCAGAAACATGCTTACAACCCTTTCTGAATGCATACACCACAAGAAAAAGTTTTGCAAACGGCCCTTAGGAAAGTTACAAGACCAGGAGTGAATATGAGTGCTGGGCGGAGAAGAGGATAAAAATGAAATGTGAGCGGAATGTTCCAAAAAAAAAAAAACCAGCTTAGTTGAACCTCTACTTCTACCTTTTACCCATCTTGTAGCTATACTTCCTCAAAATCATGTTTACTTTGCCAAGAACCCTTATCCACCGCAGGTCCCGCAACTTTCTTGGGGGGTTGTTCCGAAGAAATTTTTCTTGTTTATATTGTTCTTGTTTATGCATTGAGGGTTGTTGTAGGCATGTCGAAGAGGGAGGAGAACCCCCGTGATGAAGCCGAGAACCAATATTTTTAATTTCATTTGTTTAAAATATTTTTCCAAAAATGAATTTGAGGTTGCCTTGTTTGTCAGTCTCACATAGAGAGCTACAATATTTTATCATTTAAAGAAGTATGGATACGGCTACAGTAAATAAGCGATGAAGAGGGCCTGGCTGCAGCAAGTATGTTGTGGTAGAGAATTTTCATAAAAAATTTCAAATCAGTTAACTCAATTTCCCATTAATCTATAAGCTTTAATCTTGAGCCATAGTAAAACCTATGTAAAATACCTTTTTGGTTGTTCTGTCTGCAAAAACTAGTTCGATTGGGTTGACTAAAATAAAACCATCCAAGCAATTAATAAGGCAAAATACCTGCCACATTGATAATTTGGCAGGTACATTCCGTTTGTAAATAATTTTTTTTTCTGGAAAACCTTTATAACTTTAATGAAATTTGTAACACAATTTTTTTAAAGCAACGCAGTATTTACACACACACACACAAATATATATATATATATATATATATATATATATATATATATATATATATATATATATATATATATATATATATATATATATATATATATATATACCAATATTTAATTTTCAAGCTCCATAGAAAATGGAAATTTCTCCAAGTAATCGCTTGGGAATCACTGCGACATCTAAAACCAATCTGCAAGATCCATTTAAATTTAAAGAATTAATTTTAATAAAACACCTTACTAATAGTGGACAATTCTTATGAAAATTCACCACAATAATGCACTTGCTCCGTCGCGAACTTTTTTAGATCTATAAAGACACCCATGCAATGCATGTTTCCCCGTTATCTATCGCGGTGTAGATGTAGCATTCTCAGTCGACTTACTTTATCTGATCCAAAGTAACTGTCCAACAATATATTGTATTTAGTCAAGTAATCTGGTAACCTTTTCTTTACAATTTTCTTAATTATTTGTGCGAAATTCGTTGTAATGATAAAGGCCTATAACTAGTCCTGAGTTGCATTACTACATTGACTCTCTTCTCCTCATTTGTCTGCTGAAAAAATAACGAATTTCGTAAAGTCTTCCTTTTACGCTGTCCGTTTCCCACGTTACATTTCTTAATCTGTTTCGCTAGATTACTACGTATATTAGTGAAAAAGGTAACGAAAACAATCGAGACTTCCTCACAATCTGTCAGTATTACGCACTGTTCACCTCTAATTTCTTTAATTTCAGCACTTCTATCTTCCGAACAGATATCCCTCAAATTATTGTAGATCTATAAAAGTTATAGGTTACCATGTAACTTCAATCCCGAATCGCGAGATAACAATAACCAACTCATACAATGTATATAAGAAGTACAGATCCCGATTCAACACCCAAGGTCGCTGACGAATGGGTTAATTAATAGCAGCGCAATTAGAAGAATAGACTATTCATAGATGGGTAAACAACTAGACCTTCAAATCAGCAACCAGCCACCTGCCAGGATCACATTCAAGACTGCAACTTAGGTGGAAACCGCCTCTCGGTCCACGCCCCACCAGAGACTATATATGGAAGTTACCAGACCACGGACGGACATTCCTACATTGTTATTGCTTGAGTCTCTTTTAACTTGTCATAATTTATATTTATAATTTTTATTATTATTCATAAGTATTTTATGTAACTATAATTAATAAATTCTTTTAAAAATTCAAGTGTGTTAACAAGAAAGTTAACTGGCGCAGTCGCAACGGATAGTGCTGAAGAACCAAAAGTATATTGATTCTTTGCGTTTCAACGCTTAACAGCCAAAGAACCGATCAAGAGAGACGTCATGAAGACAGCAGCAATAGCATCGATTCTGTAAGTTGTTTGCTTCCTTTATTTGCTATATATAGATTGTATCTCCTCATATATTGATAATATTATATGTCTGATAGCGCTATTGATAATTTAGAACATTTGGAATATAGATTAAGGAATATTAGTATTGGCGAAATTGATATTGTAGAACAACCCGATATAAATAATTCTAGAAACAATTTAAATATGGCAAATCAATTCCAAGAGTTTTACCTTAAAGCAATTCCCGAATTTAACGGACAGTCTGAAAATGTAGGGAACTTTTTAAAAGCTTGTGATCTAGTAATGAATCAATTCTATGATGCAGATAATCCAAATTTATATCTTAACCATTTTCTATTAAATTACATTCAAACAAAACTAATTGCACAAGCCAGGTTAATTATTAACACTAAAATTATAAACACATGGATAGACTTAAGACGGGCAATTGTTGAGAACTTTACAGACCAGCGTGATGAAATTAGCTTACTAGGCGAATTATTGACACTGAAATCGTTGCAGACATATTGAACAATTACTCATCTCTAATTTAATATCAAATGAACGTAACGAGGGAATTTTAGTATTAAAACAAAACATGTACAGACAACAGACACTCAAAGCATTTATTGGTGGCCTAAAAAATCCCCTTGGGATGGTGGTTCGGTCGACCCGACCAGACAGCATAGAACAAGCGTTAAAATTTATATTTTCCGAGGAAAATTATGTATATAAAGACCGATTATTACAACGGTCAAATTTCAACAATAATAACAATAACAGGCATGACAAGCAACAAAAACCAGTTTTCCAAAGAAATACCCCAAATTTTAACAATATTCAATTTCAAAAACCCTTCCAACAACAAAATTATCGCGCACCTTTTAACTATAATTCAAACAGACCCCAAATGTCTCACCCACAATTTCCGGGAAGCCCTTCAAATCAATACGCAATGAGAAGATCGACGTACAACCCTAATGACAATACTAGAGGATATCCACAGGCTATGGATGTCGGCAGTAACAACACAAGACCTACTAATTTCAGCTGACAACAACCCTCACAAAATAGACGAAACAATTTTCCTTCCAACAATTTTCAAAAAAGTCAAAATTTCATACCGGAAGAATTAAACTATAACGAAACGAATAATTCTTTTCCTTTCAATGAATTAGAACAAAGACAACATTTCTTACTAGAAGAATTAAATTATGACGTAACAAATAATGAACAATCACCTTCCGAATTATACGATGCACAGCATTAAAATTTTCCGATAGCAGGGAGCTCAAAAACAGAACCATAATAGATATTAATAATTTTAACACAGTATCCCAGCTACCCTACGTCATAATAAAAGAACTACCCGGAAAAGTACTGCTCGACTCCGGTAGTACTAAGAGCCTTTTAAACCCTTCCATAGCATATACAAACTTTTATAATAATATTTACGATCACCCGTTTTCGATAAAAAGTGCGCATGGTTACTCCAGCCATAATAATCGCGCTAAAATAATTTTAAACTCACTAACGGATAGCGAACAAGAATTTTGTTTATTTGACTTTAATAAGAATTTTGTAAGCCTGATTGGAATAGACTTTCTGATAAAAATTCAAGCGAACATTGATTTTAAAAATAAAAGACTCAATTTACGACACAGCTTTACAAAAGCAGGTATGCAATTTTAGTTACAGGGATTTAAGACTCAACAGTGGGGGTCTGTCTGTATACCTTCGTAGAGGACACTGTTCGCAACTGCTTGGACAACTAACATATAGATATGAGTTCTAGTTTCTATTCGCTTAGTTAATTCATCCCTCTTATGACGCTAACTTTGTTAGCTAAACGATCGTGAGGTGTAAAAATTGTATTGTGATGAATGGAGTTCTCCAAATTTTACTTATCAGTACTCATCACAGGTTCCAAGCTTCGCGCTTTTGTGCATAAAACCACGCCCAGTATCCGAGGTTTTAGTTTAGCAGGCACAATATATATATATATATATATATATATATATATATATATATATATATATATATATATATATATATATATATATATATATATATATCGCTGATAAGTCTGGAAACGGTCGATTATCCGGGAAAATATACAAGGTGTCGAAAAAAGTTTTATACAAAAGTTTTTGGGTTCTTCAATGTCTACTAGGCGGTGATAATTTCATTTATACAGGGTTGGTCATACAGGCGTGGCACACCAATATTAATTTTTTTTTAATGGAACACCCTATATATTATTCGATATTTCAATCCTTCTCTTAATTTTGAGCAACATTTATCAGAAGCATGATGTACATAAACTCAATAGTTTCCGGGTAAAAAAATAAATAAAAATAAACGCTATTGTTTTTAAAATCTATTGGATGAAGAACAAAAATAAATGAAAAGTAGAATATCTCTTGAAAACAATCTGTGAGTGTGAAAAGAACCGGTTGCGATGTTTTTAACATTGTTTGAAATCCTATTTTATAAGATGTTCAAAGTGTTCTCCATTGACCTCCTGACAATAATGAATTCGCTTAACAAAACATTGCACTGCATTTACAAGAGCGTTTTGAGGAATGTTATTAATTTCATGCACAATCCTTGCTTGCAACTCTTCAATATTCTGCGGTCTATTTTGGTAAATTAAATTTTTTACATGACCCCACAAAAAAAAGTCAAGCGGCGTCATGTCGGGAGACCTAGCTGGCCATTCAATAGTTCCCCTGCGCCCTATCCATCTGCCAGGAAAGGTTTGATTCAGATATTCCCGTACCTCAATTCCAAAATGAGGGGGTGCCCCATCCTGCTGAAAGCATATTTCTTCCGCTGGTAGATTTGGGTCGTTATTGTTCGGAAATAATCGACTAACGTCTGGAACAATTGATTCTTGCAAAAGTGTCAAATATCGAGCAGAGTTCAAATTACCGTGTATAAAATAAGGTCCTATGATATGTCCACCAATAATAGCACACCAAACATTTACTTTTTGCGGTCTTTGGGTGTGAATTTGTTCCATCCAATGTGGGTTTTCGTCTGACCAGTACCTACAGTTGTGTCGGTTGACTTGTCCATTCAAACAAAATGTAGATTCGTCGGAAAACAAAATGTGGTTGGCAAAGTTAAAATTTTGGCGTAACTTCTCCATAATAAGTTCACAGAACTCGATTCTGCGATCAAAATAGTCTTCACTCAGTTCTTGCAATAAATGAATTTTATATGGACGGAACTTTTCCCGCTTCGTAATCTTTTGAATTGAATATCGACTCATATTGTGATTTAAAGCCAATTGCTGTGCCGAAGTTTTCGGATTTTCCACCACATCCAATATTACATTCAAAGAATTTTCTTCATTTGTAACGGTTACTGGCCTTCCAGTTCTAGGTTTATCCTTGATACCGCCAGTTTCGTGAAAACGATGCAAAGTTTTCGAAACTGTGGATTTGGAGATCGATTCCCGCTCAGGATGCAACTCATTGAACATAATCACCACTTGAGCAAAACGTCGTGTTCTATCACCGTACCCTATCATCATTAAAATTTCGATACGTTCGGTTTCACTTAAACTTGCCATTTTGCACAAAAACTGTTGACACTAAATTACTATTGTTTCAAAACTGTTGACACTGAATGAATGTTTGACATTCGTTGTCCTGGAAACATTTTAAAACAAAAGAATAATACTGCGTTTCTTATGGGCATCTTATCTTATCTTGGGATTCCAAACAATGTTAAAAACATCGCAACCGGTTCTTTTCACACTCACAGATTGTTTTCAAGAGATATTCTACTTTTCATTTATTTTTGTTCTTCATCCAATAGATTATAAAAACAGTAGCATTTATTCTTATTTATTTTTTTACCCGGAAACGATTGAGTTTAGGTACATTATGCTTCTCATAAATGTTGCTCAAAATTAAGAGAAGGATTGAAATATCGAATAATATATAGGGTGTTCCATTAAAAAAAAATTAATATTGGTGTGCCACGCCTGTATGACCAACCCTGTATAAATAAAATTATCACCGCCTAGTAGACATTGAAGAACCCAAAAACTTTTGTATAAAACTTTTTTCGACACCTTGTATATTTTCCCGGATAATCGACCGTTTCCAGACTTATCAGCGACCCTGTATATATATATATATATAAATTGCAACTAACCCCCGTCCTAGGAGTTCTATTCCGCTCACATTTAAAGAAGATTTAAAAAAATCAGAAGTCGCGATCTCAATAGCTTGAAACTGTTTCCGAATATGGGTTTTACGGATCGTAGCTCGCGCTCATTCAAAGAATTATTTTAAAATTAAGAATTCGTGATTCCGTTAGCGAATTTTTTACGGTAATTCGCCAAAAATCCCAAAAATGAATTGACTTTCACACAATTTGACAGATACCCATCTAAAACTTGCAGCAACTTGATAGTAAACAATAGACATTTTGCATGTTTTTTTTCTGATCACATCTGATATCGCACAAAAATGATTTTTAATATTTTTTTCATTTCACATACTACAAAAATAACGATGCAAAAAATATTTGTAAATGCGAATTTCATAATTGATTTCAAACATCAATAATTTGCCTGCATGATCTGTCACGTCACTGGACGTTAATGTCAAGAGTGACAATGAGCTTGCTTCTCTGTGTTTACATCTTGTGTTGCAAGCTATTGATTGAGTATTGGTTTCTGCACGTCATTTTATTTGATAATATGAAACATAAAGCTTGTAAATACTGTACAGGATGTCCGACGTAGACTTTCTTTAGCCGTTTCTGGAGTACGGCTCACAATTGCATTCCCACACACGCGTGTGGGTTTCTCAAAATTTCCAGTTCACTGAAAATATTGACGTTAGTATGGGACTTCCGCTTATACCGGAAGTAGACGTCAACTTTCTTATTTCAAATAGAAGATGGTACGTTTTATTACGGATCTAGACTGCTCGTCAAATTTTATTGTATGGTTTTAGTAACATGTTATGTCATTTGTGTCAACCATTTTCGAGATATTTGTCTTTTTTTTTAAATTTCTTAAAAAACATTGTCATATTTACACACCTGTATCGCTCTTATTTTTCAACCTGAAGGGTTGAAATTTTAAAGTGAAAATTCTAAAATACCACAAATATTTGAAATTTACTAAAGCTAGTAGAAGTTGGACAGGGTGTCCGAAATAGACCGGTCAATCGTGACAACTTAAAAACCTAATAACTCTATAGAATTTTTGCCCTTAACATTTATGATGAGAACCTAACGGGTTGGTACCAATTAAAATGAGCAATACTGAATTTCATTTGCATATTCGTACATTATGTTATTAAAATATTTATTAGACTCACTGAAACTAAATTTGAAAATATGACCCTTTTATTTATATCAGTAATAATGGTAAGATTAAAAAGAAAGGTAAGAACGAATTCTAAGCGTGCAGTATTCACAGGTCCTGGATATTGTCGCATTCTGCAGCAAGTAATAATACCAGCGCTGAACTCCTTGCATGAACACGAAGCTGCAGAAGTCTGGTATCAACAAGATGGAGCTCCACCACAGAACTCACAGATAGTAAGCAACCTACTCCAGGAAACATTTAAAGACAGATGGATAGCTAACGGTGGTCCTCATCGTTGGCCGGCCCGCTCACCAGACTTGACTCCACTAGATGTTAGTATCTGGGCGTGCAGTAAGAACAAAGTTTCCAGGAACCACCTGCTACAAAATAAGATATGAAGCTAGAGTATTAGAGGCCTTCAACGCAGTGGAGCAAGATTACTTTTCTCGAGCCGCGGGTACCATCATAAAAGAGTCATCAAATGCCTCGAAGGGAACGTTGCAAATTTCGAACATTTATTGTGGAGTAATAACACACAAATCTCTTTGTTTCCTAATAATGCTTTACTCTTATGAAATTTTGGATGAAACACTCCATTCTTAGAAATGTTTTAGTAGTATTCTGATCATGTAACGAGTTTATCTGTGTTTATGTGGAAATCTCTTTGTAACCACACATATTCTGTTAATAATTCGATTATACTCCTCGTAAATAAAAGTGATGTTCCAAAGTCGTCGCATATTTTACTTATGTCGGAAGATGACGTTTAAAATTTCCATCTAGGCAACCTGATAAACTGACTAATAATTATTTCTTATCGCAAATAATGTTTAAATATCTTCAAATCGGTGGGACTTAGGTATAGAAAATGCTGATACAAATCAGAAGAACAATAAAAAGTACATGAACCAACGTTATAAAATATAGGCTGTTCTACTTAAATTAAGAGAGTTATTAGGTTTTAAAGTTGTCACGACTGACCGGTCTATTTCGGACACCCTGTCTAACTTGTACTAGCTTTAGTAAATGGCAAATATTTTGTGGCATTTTAGAATTTTCACTATAAAATTTCAACTCTTCAGGTCAAAATGACATTGGTAGATTTGTTGGTGGCAGCAGGTGGAGGAACTATGGAAGAAAGCTCCTCTGAGCAGTGCCCGTCTATAAAGAGAGAGAGAGACAGAAAGAGAGAGAGAAATCACCAATGGCACGTCGGTGGGCAAGGGATGGCAGCCTTTGAGTGAGGGTAGGGTCACCGATGAGACGTATAGCTCTCTTCTAAATGGAGTACAGGATAGCGAGTGTAGAAGCGGCAGCGGCACTCCAGATGTGGGAGCAGTATTCGAGGTTAGGCCTTATTTGTGAAGTATATAAGGTATAGAGATTAGCTGGTGAAAAGTATTTGCGAGCCCGGAACAGGAAACCTAATTTCTTAGCAGCCGCTTCTGCAGTTGATGTGACATGTTGGTGCCAATTGAGATATCGATCCACAGAAATGCCAACAAGTGAAAAGGACTCATTACTTTGAATAACTTTGTTCATTGTAATGGGTCTAGGGCTGGTGTATCTCTTATGAGAAAGAAAGCAAGACTGAGATTTGGTGGGGTTGAATTGTACAAGATTTTTACTTCCCCAGTCTAATATTTTTTGGAGATCCACGGAGACAGAACCCTCCATGAGTCTGCGATCCTCATCTAATTGGGCTAAAGAGACAGGCTTAGAATATTGCATATTTGAGTGGAGGGTGCTGTCGTCCACGTAACTGTGAACTGGGTTGGATGTGCTAGAGAGGAGGTCATTGATGTGGAGAAGAAATAAAGTAGGGGCTAAAGCTGAATCTTAAGGAACTCCTGTATTAATTGGATACAGTTTAAAGGAATGGCCATCCACGACAACAGGAATGCTCCGGTTGGAGAGGAAATTTGCTGTCCAGGTACAGAGTTTTGGTGGCAGGCCAGAGGCCGGAAGTTTATTGAGCAGCGCTGCGTGCCAGGCCTAGTCGAATGCTTTGGATATGTCTAGAGCGACAATCTGGGATTCACCGTGTAGTTCCATGGACTTGTTCGAAGAATGGGTGACAAAGGAAAGGAGGTCGGCAGTTGATCTGCGCTGACGGAATCCATGCTGCCTGTCGTGGATAAGACTATGTTTTTCAAGAAATTTTAGGAATTCGGTGTTTATATACTTTTCCATCACTTTAGAGACGACTGAAAGGAGAGAAATAGGCCTGTAGGAAGCGGTTTGGATCCTCTCTTGGGGACGGGTTGTACTCGAGCAGTTTTCCAGTCACTAGGGAATATGCCTCTATTGTATGATGTCTGAAACAGACGAGTCTGGACAGGAGCAAGTTCTGGTGCGCATTTTTTGAGAACAATTGCTGGGATCTCGTCAAGGCCAGAGGCTTTCCTGGTATTAAGAAAAGATAGCATCTTTCGTACCTTTTTAGCTTTGAAAATGATATCCGTCATTTTATGCGCGACATTGGGGAATGTTGGTGGTTGAACATTTGAAGGTGGGTTGATAGTAGAATTGCCGGCGAACAACGAGGCAAAAAGTTCAGCCTTGCCCAGGGCGGTAGAAACAATGTCATCCCCTGAGACAAGATGTGGGAGGGTGCTCTTGCAGAAATTATTCCCAATAGATTTAACAAGAGTCCAGAAGGGTTTGCTGCCGCTGGAGCTTAAGAGGACTTTGTTTTTGATGTGGTTATTAAACGAGCTTCTTGTCTCAGAACGAATGCGGACATAGCAGTTTCTTGCGTCGTTAAATGCTTGACGGTTTTCCTGACTGGGATTGTGTAGAAGCGTTTTGTGAGCTTTGACCTATTCAAGTCTGGCCTTGTCACAGGATTTAGAGAAGCATGGCTTTTGAGTGACTGAAGAGGTTTTCTGTGTACGTGGAATAAATAATTCCATGACAGCTTGGATAACTTCGGTGACGTTTTGTGAGATATCAGAGGGCTCAAGATAAGAGAAGCAGACAGCGGCCCATGGAAATGAGGAAAAGTAATCCCGCATTTCGTTCCAGTTCGCGGAGTTGTAGTGCGAAACGAGACGTGGGTGTGATGACTGTGTGACCTTGGGTTGCATTGCGCAGGAAGCAGTGACCATGCCGTGGCCTGAGCGACGAAGGGGGGCGGTGAATGATATCTTTCAGCAAACTGATGGGGAATGTAAAACTGAGGTTGAAAAAACATGAAGTAGCTCACATTTTTGATTTCCAACGGCAAAATTAAACATCTCCAGTCGAAGGAGCAGCAGCTTCAAAAAGAAATAGGACTTTGATTGAAGAAACTTTCGGAGAAACTTCAACTGCAACAACAGGAAAGACTTCTCTGGCAATAATGGAAGACACTTTACACTATTCAACAAGAAGAAACACAATAGACAAATAAAATTCACCACGATGTTGAGAAACAAGCGACCGCATTTATCATACCATAAGGCAAATGTAAACACGTCATTTATTCACTGTCCAAGTACGTCACGATCAATAACAGAACGTTCGCGGTCACATGATAATAATTTGAAATTTTTTGATTTTAAAATTCCTTTTCTGCCCACTACATATGTTTTTGGGTATTTTTATGCATGTAATAATGTTATATGTATGAAAGACTATTAGGTAAATGTTAAGTTCATTTCATGGAAAACCCATGCAAATTGTCTATTGTTTTATAACTAGGTAGATTTATTTTTAAAATTCTCCTGTATGCCAAAACTGAAGTTCCTGGGTTAATGGGACGTTCAATTTCTAGAAGTGGAAAGATTTCAATAAAAAATCACTCCCACAATGCACCGTGTTGCCTTCGGATTTTGCATTCTTATTCCAAGCGCTACAAATGTACACACAAATCAGATATCTATAATTAGTTCACCGCTTTGTTATAAAGAATCAATAACGTTGAGATATTGCGTTATAAAGGAGATAAATAAATAACACGGTCATTTCTAAATGTTAGATTATATTTAGCACAGACGTTATATTTTGTGCAGCACAAATACAAGGGAAGAGTAAATTACCATATAAAATTTTATCTGCAATGATGTATGGGTGGTAGGTATTTTACAAAATCCAAAATATAATCAATTCTTTATGCAAGTATAAATACGATTGCATTTTGACCAATATATCATTCAACTTTTATACTTTGTTGTAAATAAGCTGCCATAAATCCCATAATGAAGTTCTGTACTTACTTTCTCGCCGCTTTCTTCATTTGTGCGGTTTTATTATCTCAGACTATTGGAGCAAGTAAGTTATTTTTACACTTTTCTCTTATTATTGTAATAATCGTAATATATTCTAAATTTTCGTTATTATATGTTTACCATTATCACAGTAAATGTGTCTTATGACCACAGTCTAAAGGCGATGTCGCATTGTCGTCAAAACCATGACCCTTGGTCCCCATTAGCTCTTTTCATTTCATTGTAGCTAACTAGGCTAGGTTTTCCAAACATATCAAACTGGTTCATCTTTTTTTCCAATTATATGCCCTTCAAATCATGCTAGAAAGTTAATATTCTTTCAGCAATAATGTTTGCGTTGTTAAGTGAGCTAGCACACTTTTATTAGTCTTTCTATTGATGTCCTTGTATTTGTCATATTCCTCCATGTACACATTTCAGATGCTTCTATTATTGTCATGTACTGTTTAATTAAAATCCAGCTTTCCGCCACATACGTTATAAAAGTCCACACGTATGACTTGATAAATATCTCCTTGAGGTCTAAGTTAAAATATTTATTATTGACAAGTATCTGTTAAATGCTTGCTTTGCCATGGGAATTCTCTGTGGTACATTTATCCATCCTCCGCAATAATACTAACAAAGTAGCTACGTGAAAATATTTACTTGTTTAAGTTGTTTATATATTCATTTTCGCAATCCCATTCTTTCGTATTTTCATTAGGTACTTTTGTTTTTATCATATCGATTTCTAGTTTGAATTTCTTAAAAGACTGAGGATGGAACCCGAAACAAAAACCACCAAAATAATAACTATGCGCTAGATAGTTATTTCGTATATTTAGCGACAGCTATTGATGAAGATAACTTCGCTGACGAAATATGTATCTAGAGCATAACTCTCTGTAATTCTTTTTATTGTTTTTGTGGTGATTCCGTTTTTTGTTTTTATTTTTCTTAACACACCATACGGTTCACTGAGCACCATTTGCATTTTCCTAAGAGCTCTTTAATATTTGTGTATCTTTTGCTTGTTCCTCTGGTTTTCACTACGATTAGCACAATTTTCGCAAAAAACCTCGGTGGTTCAGGGGTAAGAACATGTGCCTCTGAACCGAAGGGTACTGGGTTCGATCCCGGGGTACTCCTTTCACTTTTTCAGTACAAACTGTGAAATTAACATCAACCGAGGTTCTGGCATTGTATTTGAGCAAGTTGAATGTCTGCACGTTCCGCCCTTCGGAGGGGGCGTAAAGCCGTCGGTCCCGTGTCCATGCGATGTTGGGCACGTTAAAGATCCCTACCCTCCTTACAGAAAGACAGGGGTTCGGCAGAATTTCCAGGATAGAGAGGTGAAACTGCTACCTGGCGTCGGTGATTGGCCATAGTCGCGGAAATAGGCCGACGTTAAAAAAAACAATTTTCGCAACATGACTGCATACTTATTGTCCTGTGCTAGTTGCATTTTCGCAAGTTCAATATTTTTCAATCCAATTTATAGAATGCTCCTTCCAGCTTTACAAAAGCACTCAAGCTGTATTTTTCTCAAACTTTCTTTCTCGTATTGTTTTAAGTGCCCGCACTGCTTCTCTAGTTCCTCCACCGGGTCTAAATTAGAACTGATCCTTATCCACGAAATTGTAAATTTTGTTTCTTATTATATTTTCCTCTACGATTAGCACAATTTCGCCACATGATTGTAAATACACTTATTATTGTCCCGTGCTAGTTGCATTTTCATGCGTTCATCGTTTTTGCAATAACAACACTTTTACTGTTCATAAACACATTTGAGACTTCCCGCAAAGATTTCGGAACTAGTTGAAAAACTCTTCTTTATTTTTTTTACGAGGCCGTTTAATAGTTCCGGTGTTATTTCGTCTACGCTAGGAACGTTGCCTTGCCTATTAATGATTTTCAATTGTTTTCGTGAAATAGGTAAGACCAGATCATGTTTGTTGTTCTTCCCTATTCCATCTTAGTATGCACCTCCTGTTATTCACAATCAATTTCCTCCTTGTGATACACTTCAAGATAAATTTTTAGTGTTTAGAAATCTCTTCTCTTTCTAGTATTAGTAATCTTTCATTAATAAAAGAGTTTTTTTAAATGAGCGCGAATTAGGGCCTCTCGAATCCATATCTAAGGCAGGTCCATTTCAATTGTTATATATATATATATATATATATATATATATATATATATATATATATATATATATATATATATATATATATATATGTGTGTGTGTGTGTGCGTGCGTGTATGTCTGCGTGCGTATGTGTGTGTATGTAAGGTCCCACACACAAGTCTAAGACTTCTGGATGCGGAATCTGTCTACTGCGGTATATATATATATATATATATATATATATATATATATATATATATATATATATATATATATATATATATATACTATAAGGATTTATAACACGGCATTTCTGTACTATACAAGGAGAAGGGTTAAGGGCAAAGCCGCAAGGAGACAGCCGCATACACGTGTTTCAAGCTTATTAGCCATCATCAGTACGGTATAGCCAGGTGAAGATGGGAACACTCTGGATAAAGATGCAAAAATACACGGAGTCACAACAGGCAACCAGTGCACATTTGCAGCAACGTTTGGAAGACCCTCAATCCGAGGGAAACAACCAAAGAAGCCATAGAGGCAAAGAAATCACCTGCGTGAGCATCCGGAGCCCAGAAAGTTATACTAACTATAAGGATTTATAACACGGCATTTCTGTACTATACAAGGAGAAGGGTTAAGGGCAAAAACATACAAAATTAATTTTGAATACGCTATTATTTTAAAAGTATTACGTAGTTGTGTATGCAGTTGTCTCCTTGCGGCTTTGCCCTTAACGTTTCTCCTTGTATAGTACAAAAATTCCGTGTTATAAATCCTTATAGTTAGTATAACTTCCTGGACTCAGGATACTCACACAGGTGATTTCTTTGCCTCCGTGGCTTTTTTTGGTTGTTTCCCTCGGATTGAGGGTCTTCCAAATGTTGCTGCAAATGTGTACTGGTTGCCTGTTGTGACTCAGTGTATTTTTGCATCTTCATCCAGAGTGTTCCCATCTTCACCTGGCTATACCGTACTGATGATGGCTAATAATCTTGAAACACGTGTGTGCGGTTGTCTCCTTGCGGCTTTGCCCTTAACCCTTCTCTTTATATATATATATATATATATATATATATATATATATATATATATATATATATATATATATATATATATAATACCTTAGTACCTAGACAAATTACGCATCCAGAAGTCTTAGACTTGTACGGGGACCTTACACACACATAGACAAAGGATAATTATGTATCCAAGCGATAATTTAAAAAATAATCAACTCATTTGAACGAAACTTTGCACATATCTGGACGACTTCGTGAATCAGCTATAACCGACATTTTTTATCTCCAAAAACATACAAAATTAATTTTGAATACCCTATATTTTTGAAAGTATTAGAGTAGGTAACTGGAATGATTCTACATGTAGCCGGAAATTGTGTAAATAAACTTCTGTTGTGAATTTTAAGTAATGTGGCTCACAAAATATAGAGTTATTTTCAAGTAAAAAACAAAACTGAAAGACATCAATTGACAAAGACAGATAATCAAACAATAGAAATAACATGCATAAATCGTACTAACGGAACTAGCGATCGAGAAATACCGGCCACTAAAATCCGGAAAACCATTTAAAACGCTTGTCACATTAATTACGATCTTAGAATGACATATGGTAAGTAATTAAAATCTTGTAAAGTGATTGTTTTTTAAGCGGGGGTTCAATAAAATGTTTCAAATACACCATATTTGTAGCTTATGAACAACACCAATCGAAAGATCAAGGTTTGGGGAAGGTAATACAGATTTTTAAGAAATTATCGCTTGTTAATAGAATTTATAACGTTTCGCCAAACCATGATTGACAATTTTTTGCCACAGAATTTGTTCAATAACATTCGTTGCCTGAAATATATATCCAAGCATAAGTTTTCTAAATTTCAGGTCTTTTGGATTATAAATAAACGCGTAGTTCAAACTTAAATGCAATAGGTACATGACATTACTTAATGATTTCGTCAAAATGGCAGCTGTGGCAATCTTTGGAAATCAGCCGTTTTCTAGAAGATGACTCAAAAAAGTTTTTGCAAATGCAGTCACTTTATATACTTTATTCATAAGTAAGTGTCATATTATAAAAAAATATGAGGAGATACAGAAGAATGAAAGAAATCGGCTGACGTCGCTACGAAAATGATTTTAAAGCAGTTTGCTTTTTATCTTTAAACATAAAAATAAGTAATCATCTAAGATCGAAATCTGTTTAAACGACCAGCGCACTAGTCACAATTCAATTAATTCTGTAATTAGCTGTTTACTTACATTGACTTTTAGGATATAATATATAATTTCCTGGGGCAGCAAGTTGACGTCTCTATAAATACCACGTAAACAAACAATTTATAGCTAGCACCTCTGGTTCAGTGGTATAATGCTCGCGTGATAATAGAGGAAAGGAGGACACTAGATGTTCTAATAGCTTTATACGAAAATTCCCATGGGTACAAGCCCACGTTAGCATTTAATAATAACATTGATCATCTAACAGTTCTTATAACGCTAAAAAGGAAAAGTGAGCTTAGTTTAGGAGCGCATGGGACATCATTTTGATAAACCCGTTTAATTTTTTGAAATCTTAATGTCAAAAATTAACCGCGACCCGATGTTTGTAAAAAGTCCTCTTGGGCGATGAAACTACATTCATCCTAAGTGGTCATGCAAATTGTTAAATGTCTCTTAACACATCAGATTATCTATAATTTATGCTCCCGAACTAAAGCTGTTTCCAAATAGACATTAATCATGGTTTCAGCAAGATTGTGCGTCCTCGCACTAGACTGTATCGGTAAGAAACTACTTGAACAACATCTTTCAAGATAGGTGGATAGGGCGGAAGGAAGAATTAAAGGGTCCCCAGGTTCCCAGATTTAACCCATCTAGAGCTTTTTTTCGTGGAACGCTTTAAAAAGTAAAGTATACCTACCAAAATAGACCTCAAAATCAAGACGAATTAAGAGAACACATTCGGACGGAGATGGCACAAATAACTCCAAAGTTATGAATAAAGCTCGAGAAGAGTTCACTGGTCGCCTTTCTCGCTGTACTATAACTAAGGGTCATCAATTTGAACATTTAATTTAAGTTTGGTTGTAAAAATATTAATATTATAATTAATTGTTGTAATTTAAAATATATTTTTTTGACTCTAGTTGAATTCAATTACTTAATAGTTGAATTCAATTACTTAAACTTATTGATATAACTGGAAATATAATTAAAATGCCTTCTAAAATATGTATCATACAATTTTGCGAATGGTCTGACGACCGCAGCCATGAAAGAAGACAACACACACACACACACAAAATATGTATCATATTACCTACATTTTTAATTTAAAATAAGTTCGGGACGCAGCGAGTGCGTTATGGTAGCGAACTTTCATTAAATGTTTCAAATTTGAATAACTCAATTTTCTATAAACTTAGAAAGTTGAATTTTGGTATGTAGTAAGGTCTCTCTCAAGGCAACATATTTCATTCAAATAGCTTTGTAATTTTCGGAGATAACATTTTTTTAAAGAAATTTAAAAATTTCCCGGAAAACCTTGTCCGATTTTCCTGGCTAACGAACTTCTCCCAGCTAGTAATAAAAGAAAGGTACTTGCCGAGTTTAATCCAAATCGGTAATTACTTTTTCTGTTATAGGTTGGATACACACACACATACATACATACATACACACACACACACACACATATATATATATATATATATATATATATATATATATATATATATATATATATATATATATATATATATATATATATATATATATATATATATATATATATATAACATATAAAAATTGAAATTGACCCCGGATATGGCTTCTAGGGGTTCTAGTTCGCGCTCATTTGAAATTTTTTTGCAAAGTCTCACTATAGATACCTCTCTATAAGTGAAGGTTTTGAAATAAAAATTCACTAAAATGCCTATACTGTTACTATCATTACATAATGCATTAGTTATTTCCCCCGGTTATACACTAATGATAATGGCTATGGGGTCCTGTTTTCGTGGCTCAATTAAAAAACATCATTAAAAACCGAGTGTTAACAGTGCTCTTAGAATATGATTTACTGACATACTGATTTTCTATTTTGCACAAAATTGTATTGTTTTAAATCATTAACTTACAATTTTAATTTATAATATTTCGTCCAATATTTATTTTCAATATCTATATCCATGTTTTAGATATGTTAGGTTAGTTAAAAGTCAGTTGTAAAATGTCCACAAGGCTACATAACAAGCGCAAGCGACGAAGCGTAAACATAATGCGCTTGTTAAGCTTGCAAGCAAGTTGCTGCTGTTAAAGATCAGCAGTGTCGACTAACGCCAATCAGCTACCAAACCACTTGCAGTCGCAGGCTAAAATTTAGCGCTTTTGAGAGCACACATTTTCCCGGTTTTAGGAAAGAAATGGGCCAGAGCTGACAATTTACAAAATTGTCAGTTAATTTTACACAGTTTCGATCTATAACATTTTGCGTTAACTAGAGCTGTCCTGACATACTACCTGGTTCCGCACCGAGATGACGTCCCTGTCAAACATTTCACAATGTTGTACATTCTGACATCTTGCAATGATACTTGTTACTTCCATTGCTTAGATTTTTATCCATAATTTATTTAAATAGCATAGCAGTACAGGTAACGTCATCTGTCTTTGTCCAACATTATTGCATTACAGAATCTGAAGTGATGTCAAGGATTATTTTCATTTTGATTTCGAATAACTTTATTTTTATTTGATCAAAAGAATTGAAGATTGGTACACAACCACGTCTGTCTATGTTCTTTTAAGTTGTAGATTTTAGTTTCAATCACTTACAGAATTTGAAACATATTGCGTTTAAAAAATATTTTTTAATTTTTTGTTATGAAAAATTGAGCGTCGAGATCTGATGAACGAACTCATCCAAGCCATTAAAAAATAAGGGTAATTCCCAAATTTGGTCCAAATCAGTAAGGTTTTTTTGAGTTATCGGTTGGATATATATATATATATATATATATATATATATATATATATATATATATATATATATATATATATATATATATATATATATATAAACTTTTTAACTGACCATAGAAATGGGTTCCAGGGGCCCGTATTCTCGCTCATTTAAAGAGATTTTTCGAAAGTCTCACCATCGATACCTCTCTATTAGTGCATTTTCTTAATGAGAATTCACTAAAATCATGATTGGCGATATGAGACGCACACAGATGACGTCATGAATAAAACAAATATCTTATGAAATTCACTTTTACAAATCAAAACTGACTGGTTCAGGATTTTCCTCTAAAGTCCCCGATTTATGAAATAATGAATTTATGTTTTTTTTGCATCATACTGTACAATATTTAGTAAACATTTCGTTTTACGTACAATATTATATACCTATACATAATTAAACCTTGGAGTATTTATATTGTTAAAGATGTCTCTCTTTTCATTTAATTAACGTCGGCTAGTTAGAAAATGGATTAGTCATCGTTATCTAACGATAACGATGATTAATTATCCACGCAAGGGAGGAGTTTCGTGACACTTTTATTAGACCGTGGGGTTATTTTGTACATGAGTACCTACATCCAAAGACAAAACGTACAAACGCAAGGAGATCATATTCATAGTAATAATAAATATTAATGCATAGTAGGTATGTACCGTTTGTGTTAAACAAAATAATTTAGCAGTTATTACAATAGTCGAAATTTGTAAGAAACCACTCTAGAGTGGATCTTGGATCTAGTGGTCTAGAATAAACAAGCCTGACGGACGGTTAAGTTTATGTTTTGTTACTTAGTATCCTTTAAGGGTAGAACAACGCCCCACCATACAGTGTGGAACAGCCAAATGGAATACACAATATTTCAATTATTGTGCATATTTGAAAAAAAATCCCGAAACACGTCAATTTAAGATTTAAAAATGGCATCCTGCTACGTGAGAATTTCAACCCCATTCGAGTAATAGTTGTAACTCCCAAATTTAAAATAAGGAGTAAGGGATTGTGATAACTCATTTGAAATACCTCCTCCATCCATCTAAATTAATAACTAATCGTGTTTTATTCTTGATGATGAGAAAAAGTAAGAAACCCATTAATCTTAATGTAGGAGATGTTCAAAATGCATGCCATGAAAGTCGTGGCAGCATCACTACCTTCTAACGGTAATCTGAGGCGTGACTGACCTAATCGCAATCGTTATCAATTAAGTTGCGTGGTTTAATACCATACTTTTCACATATCATCATAAAAAGAAGTCTAATAGCGTAAAAGCGGGTCATAGTGCTGGCTATTCGAAGGATCCTCGCCTCCCTATCCACCGATTTGGAAATATTAAGTCAAGGTACTGCCGGACATTGATTTGGTAATGTACTGGTGCTCTATTTTCCTGGAACCATATCACAATCGCTGGAACTTCTGGGGTTGCTCGATCAGGATATAAGTTTGCCAAAATTAGCACATTATTTTGGAGCAGTGCGAAATAATTATCTCTACTCAAATCGCCATCAATGAAAAAGGGGCCAACGACATGGTTGCCAATTATTCCTGCCCAAACATGAACCATTTCAGGGTGTTCCGTGTGTTCTTCTCTCATACAGTGTGGATTTTGTTGAGACCAGTAGCACAGTTTGGTCGATTAGCAAGGTCGTGAAGTGAAAATCTGCACGCATGAGAAAACAAAACATGTTCTAGTTGTACAACATTGTTGTCTAACATTTCCATCATTTGTTCACAAAAAGATGTTTTTATATCAAAATAGCTTTCCAGGAGCCCCCGAGTTTGTATCAATTTATAGGGATGCATTTTTTCTTTGAATATCCGAATAATCGATGAATGGCTAACATCCAAAGTTGTGGCTGCCTGTCTACTCGAAGTATGTGGGTTTTACTCAAATTTAAGTATTACATTCAATTTGCTATTATTACTTAGTGTATTAGAAGGTTTTCTGGTATAGGCCTTACATGTCCAAACTCGCGAAATTGCTTTTCAATTATACTAATTGTCCCTTGTGATATAGGCGGAAAATAGGTAAATTTGTCTTGCAATAGGTGAGCAACTTTGATGTGTGATCGTCTTTTACCTCTTACCTAACCAATCATCTGTAGAATTGTTATTTTATGCATTTCTGTTAAATAAACCATGTTTCGGAATTGCGGTTAACTGACAACTACTGTCATGCGGTTACAATCACACTGCAATTTATAAGGAGCAATGTCGATAGTAATATCGATATAAGGGGCAGAAATCTCTAACTTTTTTCTTATGATCGAGAGAAGTGAGATTGACTGTGATAGGTGAGTCTCACATAAAAGGAACAGCTCGTTTCTGGATAGAATCTAGGAGATTCTTTGTGGCTGCGCCCCAAACATGAGAACAATATTGCATTGCAATTGTGAATGCATCTGTGCTTTATATAGCATCAAAAGCTGCTGTGATGAAAACAGACTCTTAACCTAAAACAGAGACCCAAACTTATTTGCCTGAGCTTTTACAATACTGGAAATATGTAAGTTCCAGCAAAGACCCCCTGCTATAGTTGTATACAGTGTAAAAATTGTTGATTTATGGGAGGTATTTTGCAAGCTATCTAAACGTCTGGACCCTGCAGGTCACTCTTTCTGCTAGAGAAAGGGCAATTCTTAATTTAATAGAATTATCTATTTTTACATTCTCATAATATATACCTGGTGTTGATAAATTGTTTTCACAGTGAAGCTTTAAAGTGACAGTCTTAAATAACGTTCTTATTTCTGGCAGCTTGTGACATGAAAATATGGGTATTTTTTAATTTTTCGTTTATATTTTTTCTCACTTCCACTGGTCAAAGTTTCCGTGAAAAGTAAAAAAAATATATTTTTACATTTCCTTTTCTTTTCAAATTTTAATTACAGATTAGGTCAGTTTTTGAAGATATTTTTTTAGCGTTTCCATAGAAATAATTAATTTTGTGTTAAATATTGGTAATGTTTAATAAATTATTGAAAAAATAAACGTTTTCGATTTTTTGTGAAAAAAAGCTTTAGAAAATTTTGGTAAAAAATTCAATTTTCGTGAAACAAATTGTTTAGAAATTTTTAAGCAATTTTAAAAAAAAATTTTTGGACACAACCTTTTTGTGGATAATTATTTATGTCTTGGTAGGTGTGTAAATAGCTTGAAGAGATTCGTTGGTCAGGAAAATCGGACCTGTTTTTTCGGGAACATTTATAGTTTTTCTTTACTTCCACTGGTTCAAACTTACGTGAAAGGTAAAAAAAAACAACTTCTTTACATTCTATTCTTTTTCAGTTTTAATTATAGATTACTTAGGTAGTTATATAATCTGAATTTTATATAATTTTTCAGCAAATTTTTGTGTAAAAAATATTTGGCCATATTTTTTAGTATTCCCTTTAGTATTTCCCATGTTTTGTAAGATTTTTGTGAAATATTGGCAATTAACAAGTAATATGTTTAATAAATTATTGTAAATCTTCATAGAAAATAAAAATTTCGTGTAACTTTACTAAAGCCAATTTTTGTTAAGAAAATGGCGAATTTTCGTGAAAGGACGAGTGTAAATTTTCATGCAAATTTTTTTAAAAATTTTTTGTTTCAAAGCTTTTTGTGAATAATTATATCTTGGCAGGAGTATAAATGAAAAGGTTTGTTGGCCAGAAAAATCGGAGCAGTTTTTTTCGGGAACATTTTTGTACTTTCTAAAACATTTATTTTGATGAAATATGGTACATTGATTCTACGAAACATGTTATACCAAGTTTAACGCCTTTGACACTTTAAAAACATTTTTATTAAAACTCCTTTTAAATAATATGTGCTTTGTAATTGACTTTTCTTCTAACACTAATTGCATATTTGTAGTATTGAGTGACTGATAAATAACGTCATGGTTGAAGTATAATATGATAATTTATTGTGTTGTAGCACATAGTCATCATTCGTATATTGTTTCCGTTTTTTGCAGATGCTGGTTGCCGGCTCAAGCGATGCAATTTTGACAGTGATTGTAGCAGCTGTTGTGAATATCCTCGTCGGGGAGTTTGCCAAAATCAGTATTCAACAGCTACTTGCACATGCAGATACTGACACTAAAACAATGTAATTAGAATTATTTGCCTTTCTTTTATTTTGTGATAGTTATCATTACAAATCGAAGCGTTTATTTATATAATAAAATAATGTTTTAAAAACAGCTTCTAGTCTTTTCTTGATTCAGACGTCTGTACTTCTAAACCAGTAAACAAACATTTTGAAATACGACTGCCAGGCAGGTCAAATAGCCCGGTTTGCGAGGCGAATAACAACCCTCCAGTATTTGACATTATTTAACAAAAATGTAACCAATCTCACCAATGTACATACACTCTCTGAACCAAGCTCAGACCATAATCCCGTTATTTTTCACTTAGACGATGACATACTTTTAGAATTACAAGCTATAGAAAGTATTGCATATACCAGTACAAATTCGAACAACTTAAGAGCTTATTTGTACACCCAAATTATTACAAAATACACCCATCTCATCAAAAGAGCAAATATATACAGAAGTGGAAAATTCACAGAAACAATTAAAAGTTCAATCGAACTTATCGCCGATCCAAGAGAAAGTAACTTGTTTAACGAAAACCTAGCTACAGACGTAATTTACTTAATAAAACAAAAGAATTTGATACGAAAGCGATGGCAAGGCACGGCAAACTAATCAACCAAAAAATCCTAATGAGTTAAACCGTATTATTAGACAAATAATCGGCGAATAATTCTTTGGCAAATACTCGCCACTAGAAATAATTCAATTTGGAATTTCGTAAAAAGGTTCAAAACCAAGTCCGAAACTTTTCCTCTTTTACAAACAGATTATGGTACGGTTTACTCAACAAACGAAAAACCAGAACTTCTCGTCGATACGTTTTCTGCTGTACATAACACGACTTCAAACAATGAAAACTAAGAAAATAGGGACATATCAGCACATGTACAACTACGTTTTATTAGCACAAAACTGCCATCACCAACATCCTTTCAAATTGCAAATCTAAAAACAAACCCCACCGAAATCAAAACCATAATTAAACAGCTAGCGAATAACACAGCACCTGGTCCTAATGGAAACCCGAACAATATATTAGATAACCTATCTAAAAAAATGTGTTGTCTACCTGATATACATAATAAATGCCACCCATCTCCACCAGTATTCCCGCATTCATGGAAAAAAGCTCTCGTTATTCCAATTCTTAAACCCCATAAAGATCACATAGATCCATCTAGCTACCGACTAATTAGTCTTGTCGATGCCCTTACAAAAACAGTGGAAAAACTCATCCCAACAAAACTTGAAACCATTCAGCGAAAAAAATATCATTATCGACCAAAAATTTGGATTCAGAAATAAACACAGTTCCGTTGTGTAAGTAGCAAGAATTGTTAATGACGTTACCATAAATTTTAATACAAACAAATGTACAGTCATGACCCTTTTGGATATCAAAAAAGCTATTGACCCAGTATGGATCCAAGAGCTCATTTATATATTTATTAAGCTCAAAATACCCAATGCACTAATTAAGCCCGCATCTATTCGTACCTCAAAAGCAGAAGCATCACAGAAAAGGTGGAAAATACCATATTAGGATGCAAGTACATAGACGCCGTCATCCCGCAAGACTCAATCCTCGGACCTAAACTTTTCAGCCTGTACATAAACGACATTCCACAATTTCCCAAAACAAACTTGGCACTTTTTGCTGACGACACAGCAATCTACAGCTACTCATACTGTGAGCCCGTGGCAAACATCCAAAACAAAATTCACACAACTATGTTAAAAAAATATTAAAACACTTGGAAAATAACTTTAAATGCAGACAAAACTGAAACTATTATCTTTAAGAAACCTGAATATATATATATATATATATATATATATATATATATATATATATATATATATATATATATATATATATGTATGTATGTATATATATATATTACTGTTATGACTACTAATACTACTACTACTACTACTACTACATATATACTAAATGCCGAAATAAACCCCATTAAAGATAACGTAAAATATTCAGGTAGAACCCTAGATAGAAGGCTTAATTTGAAGAGTGACATTAATCAATCAATCAATCAAAAACAACATACTGCCCTAAAAACAGTCCATGCCTTATTCATAACGCCGCACTGAATATTACAACTACTTATTTATAAGATGATTATTAGACCCATTATTACATATGACGCCCCTGTTTGGTGTATGATATCAAATACCAAATACAAAAAACTTACTGCCTTTGAGAATAGCTGTTTAAGACTAATCACCAAAGGCAACACATATTCAACCATCTCTGACATGTTAATAAAAACATATATCACACTAATCAAGGAATATGTACTGCCTCTAACAGAATTCTACGAGGCAAACGAAAAACAGTCCATGCCTCATTCATAACGCCGCACTGAATACTACAAACTACTTATTTATAAGATGATTATTAGACCCATTATTACATATGACGCCCCTGTTTGGTGTATCATATCAAATACTTAATACAGAAAAATTAGTACCTTTGAGAATAGCTGTTTAAGACTAATCACCGAAGGCAACACATATTCAACCATCTCTGACATGTTAATAAAAACAAATATCACACTAATCAAGGAATATGTACTGCCTCTATCAGAAAAATTCTACGAGGCAAAAGAAAAACAGTCATGTAATCAACGGCATTGTTTCAACTAAAACGGATAATCTCCACATAAAATTGAAGCACAAACTCACATTTTCAAGAACAAAATTCGGAACTTAAACAATCCCAACAATCAACAGGCAGTAACGTAGATATTAGGCAGCAAAATGAATTTTAATCATATAAGACCTAATAGTATATATATATATATATATATATATATATATATATATATATATATATATATATATATATATATATATATATATATATATATATATATATATATATATATATATGTATATGTATGTATGTATCCAACCGACAACTCAAAAAGTTACAAAATTTGATTGAGCCAAAGAAAAAATTGTATCTCAAAAAATGACAAAGTTATTTTGATGAAATTCGGTTTATGTATTGCCTCCATAAATAGCTTATTGGATGCCAAAATTCAACTTTCTTTATTTATAGAAAATTGAGTTATTCATTGGGGAATTTAATGAAAATTCGCACTTGCGTCGTCTCGAAATGTTTAGTTATTGTTCTGTGTCCCAAGTTGTTCTTGTTCAGTTCAAATAAACAGTTCGTACTTCTCTGTTGATATGGTGATGAAGCGTTTTGCCTGCCTTAAGCCTGACATTTTTCTCCAGTATGACAGCATTTGGTTCTTCTCCCAAGTATCAAGTTCATTTCTTAAATGGGGTTTTGCTAGTCAACAATATGGCTCTGGACCATAGAGTTAGAGTAGTGTTGTTCCTGCCCTTTTTGCATGGTTAGCTGCTTCCTAATTTGCTTCAACGCTTGATAGACAGCAGGTATTTGGAGCTTTACAAAATTCCTATTGATACCATATCTTACTTAACTGGTATATTCATTCACACCCTCACAATTATACGCGAACGCAAACACGATTCAGAACTGAAATAACAGCAGAAAATAGTCAAAACGTTTTAAGGTAGTTTGTCGACAGATTGGGGATATCAGGCTGCTGAAGGTTTTCAATTTAAACACTTGCTGTAAACAAATTTCACTTATTCATTTTTTTTATCAATCTGTTGTGTTCAATTGTCTTGTTTAATTTTGCATATTTTATAGTGTGTAAGTGTGTTGCATTTAGTTATATTATCTAGTTGTTATCCCAATTACACATATCTTGCAAAACATATTACACTTCTTGTTTCCCTTAATTGAAATAAGTTTCTTAACCAGGTATACTTTGAGGTATAACAAGATCGGTCACAATTTATTTCACTGAATATATCGCAAGCTTCTTGCAAAAATACAATTCTTCTTTCAAAACCAACAATGATAAATATAAAAAAAATTGTCACGTTTATTGGCACCCTGTGATTCGGTTTTTATCATTTTCTGACAAAACGGTTCGTCAGAGATCCATCAAACACTAATGAATTCGAAATAAAATTATGTATCTGACCAAACCATAAAATACAGGTGGTTAATTTGAAGAAATTCTTTATGACGTCATAACTTGAAAGATATGACATATAACAAAAATCTCTAAGGCTTATTAAATATAGTTTAAAATATACAGAAACTTTAATTCGGGTCAATTTTTAATTCACTTGAATCTAAGGCCAGAAATAGGGTATTCCCACCATTTTTCCGAACCCTGTATAACTTACGAAATGTATCAAAACATCAGAAATTGAGTATTAAATTTTAATTTTTGCTTAAATAGGGGTTTGTATTTGTAATTTAGCAGTTATTTTTTATAGATACTTAAAAACAAAAAAAAGTGATTCACATTGATTTTTACTATACATATATTACATATATATATATATATATATATATATATATATATATATATATATATATATATATATATATATATATATATATATATATATACATATATACATATATATATATATATATATATATATATATATATATATATATATATATATATATATATATATATACTAAAAAAAGGAACTTTTTCAAAAATCTTTATGACTCGAAGGTCGTTATTATTTTTTATCACTATTGTCACAGTTAAAATGTTTTGTTTGTTGTAGGGTAAACAGAAACAAGCTAAACGTACTAGGACATTCTTCCAGTTCTGTAATGCCCAGTCTGGCATTCTTTTGTGTACAGATGTGGCAGCTCGAGGTCTTGATATTCCTGGACTGGATCTTGCAATACGATCCCCCTGATGATCCTAAGGAGTATATCCATAGAGTTGGAAGAACTGCAAGAGGTGAAGGAGGTAGAGGTCATGCACTTCTAATTCTCAGACCGGAAGAGTTAGGTTTCCTTAAATATTTAAAGAAGGCCAACATACCTCTCAATGAGTTTGGATTTAAGGAGAACAAGATATGTAATATACAGCAAGATGTAAGTTGAAGTAGATATTAAAAGTGTGTGTTATGATATTCAAATGTAATTTAAATAAATCTACAGTACAAATTAATTGGGTTTGGTTGGTTTTTAATTTATTGTTATTATTATTATTTAACATTTTAAAAACATGTTTCTTATAATACAGGGGGTGTTTCCAATATATGTAGCCAAATTGATACCTTGGAAACTAGATCAAATAGGCCAATCTAATGTATCTTACGTATATGTATACCAAATGCATCCTTAAAAAGTTTCAGCCCTTTAAAGTCAATATAAAAAAAAATATTATTGTACAGGTTGGACCGAATTGCTCACTTTTGAAGGAAAACTCCCAATTCTAAACGAAATAGGCAGAAACTGATGTCGGTGTCTGGATCTCAAGTTTGCTAAGAGTTCGTCCTGGTTTTTTTTCAATATTCTTATTTACGAACTAAAAACACTACATTTGTACTCTTAACAAGTTATACAATTAATAGCATCAAATTACATATGATTTTGAGGTTAACTTAAATTATATAACTGTCAGGTACTTAGAAACTATATAGGTACTATCATGATATAATGACTTAGAAGAGATATGATATTGAGATATGATATTGATCCTATGATGTCGCGTGGTGAGTAACGTTATAGAAGTCCAACTACACACTTAAAACAAAGTCATTCTCAATCAAAAAGTTTCTATATGTCAGTTTAATGCGGTTGAAGTTACGCCTATATTGTCTTTTTCAGATAATATAGATCGCAGCACTAAATTTAATCTTTTTCATTTTTATTACTTCCAATTGTATGCACTTAAATATTAGTAAAATACGTAATTTGTTAAGAAGTTGTGATGAAACGTCAAACTCTACTGTATGATAGCATATTATTGTTGCATACCTACTCACCACTGGACACCATGCACGTGACAGGTCTAAAAATAGGTAGTATGAATATCATATCTCTCGTTATTTGTATCATGGGTACTATATGCCTGGAAACTGTTTTGTCCATTTAATAATTGTCTTTTTAGGTACATTGTAAATCTTTGCATCCAGTGTTAGATTATTGAACCTATTCTTTTTTTTTCATTCACTTGTTCTATTATGCTCATTATTTTTATTTTTTTTATTTTAATATATATCACTAATCTCTTTCTTTCATTAATAAGATAATTTCCATATCAGTCGAATTATTATTTATGGTGTTCATAACTTTCACTTTTGTGGCTAATCCTATTGAGGAGATCTCGACTTTTGAATTTTGAAAAAAATTCTTCAAATGAGCGAAAGATAATACACCGATGACGATCAAATTTGGTGAATACCTTCCTTCTGCAAGTGGCTTGAATAAGTTCATTAGCCAGGAAAATCTCCTCAGTTCAAATAGATTAAACAATGCTTTGTTTTAATTAGATAGTCGGATTCCCTAGTCTGTGCCAGTTCTGAGATTACCTTTAATGTATCGAATTTCGACCAAGTACTTATAATGCATGTTTCTAAGAAAATAAATTCGAGTCGCAGCAAGTGCGTTATGGCAAGGCCGCGGACGAGCCCTGAGGGAACAAAAAAAAAGTGCGTTATGGCAGAGAATTTTTATTGAATGCTTCAAATTTGAATAGCTCAATTTGCTATTAACCTATAAGGTTCGTTGTCCAGGAAATTAGTTTTTTCGGAAACAGTTTAAGTTTATTTTCTAAAAATTTGTGTACATTTTCAAACAATAAAGTTATTTTGATGATATATGGTACATTGTTTCTACTATATAGGTCATACTGGTAACCAAATTTTATCCGCCTGCTGTCTTTAAAAAACATATTTGCTATTTAAAACATTTTAATGAAAATCACGACCATAACGCACTTGCTGCGTCTAGGCTTTTTATCTGTTTACATATATACAAGGTGACACATTGCTACAGTAAAGCTCAATATTGCTGTTATTATACAAGATAAGAGAAACATTGTATATGTTAATTATAGGGTATCTTGAGCTGCATCTTATAAAAGTGACTTCAACAATCACAGGTGGCCCATAAGTCGTTGGCGATACAAATTTTCTTCTTTTAAATCTAACACCCCTTATAATATTGCATTTTTGCATGTTCCATTGAATTGTAATGCTTGTTTTTAAGTTATTTCAATTATTGTCTTTTAACTTTTCACATTTTTGGCACATATCAAAAATTCCCATGCAAATGACACATTCAGAGAGGTTTTTGTTTGTATTATTTCATGAAAAAAATCTAGATGTAGATGTATACAGGGTGGTCGCAAATACTGACTGAATTTAAAAAAAAACTGTCGTAACTCAATTGTTTCAAATAGAAAAGCCTGTATTTTGTGTTTCAGAAGTGAAGGGCATAATAATAAATGTTTAATAGGTTATTTAAAAAAAAACAGTTCGCATTTTCGTGCAAAAATTGTAAATTTTAATGCAAAAAACTTTTTTGAGTTTTGTTGAAAAGCTTATTTGATGAAATATTGTTTCTACTATAGAGGGTGTACTGGTAACCAAATTTGATGCCTGCGTTCATTAAATAAAAGACATATTTATTGTTAAAAACATTTGTATGAAAATTCACCACCATAATATACTTGCTGCGTCTAGACTTTTTGTTTTTGCAGAAGTGCTATTAATTGTGAAAAATTGCACATGTTTGTAACAATGCTTATTTTACTCCTTCCCTAAACTTTTCAATACTTAAATGCTTTATCTCTAAGTGAGTGGTGGACGTGCACAGCACGTCTACCACTCACTTAGTATTTTAAGGCTGGCTATACTATAGCCGTATTACTTTTGGTGCATTTTTTCTACAATTAGTATGCCGTACTGAAGAGCTCTAATGTTTGTGCACTTTTTGAACTTACGAAACCATGTTGAATCATCATGTTAAAACCTGTTGCCTTTAAGAAAGCAAGCAACCATTCCTTCAGGACCATTTCATATATTTTTGAGAAGGTTGTTAGTACCGTGATAGGTCTGTAATTGCTGGGATTTTGTCTCCTACCAGTTTTGTGCTTAGGTGTTACTTTTCCTATCTTAAGTTCGATTGGAAAATTTCTCTTTTGCATTTCTTTGTTTATAATGTTTAAAGAATTGGTGCAAGAATGTTTTTGCATCTGTATTAACCTTACTTTTGACAGCAATACAACAAACTACTTTATTTTCTTTGCTTACAACTTTAGCCTGTAAGCCACAACTTCTGTGAAAAGCTGAATCACAAATATTGCACTTGTAATAGTCTACTACTTTTTTTTTCACAATATTTGCAGCTACTTTCCATGTATTTGTAATAGACAAACTTGCCAACACTGCACACTAATTAACCTCATTAATTAAGTCTGTGCGACATATAATGCACATAGACTGCATATATCGTCGTTCATTGTTCAGTTGCATGAAATGTACGCATGCTTAGCGCACTAACGCATCAGTGAATTGAACATACATTTTCTAAATGTTAGGAAGAAAGTTTTTAGAATTTTCCTCGGTTGTGGTACGTCTTAGAATGTGGCACCTTAGGCTTTAGACTTTTAGTCCTTAGGGTCAGACGTCCCTGACCTAATAAAATCTGGTGCTACATGAATGTAGGGCTCAATTGGTGTTTGCCTTGTTTTTATTGGATTAGGATAATTTTGAGCAGATAAATATGCAGCATCTGCAACCTATGCACCACCTTTTTCGATGACTGTTTTGGACCATTAAACTTTAGTGTGGTGTGTATTTTTCTTACACACTGTGTCCATATAGCCTTAATGTGCTACATCTAATACACATTGTCACAATCCTCATGATATGATGATTCTTGTGCCTTGAAGTAATATTTCTTCCCAAAAGAATTTACTTATTGTACACACTTTCACCTACTAACTTACTGTTACTGAGTTCTTTCTTGACCTTGATCTGAAAAAGTCAATTTTTCATATAAATAATTGCTTTCTCTACTACTGATTTATTTATTTGTCTTGACTGAATGTTGTATCAGATTCTAAACCATCCATTGGTAGATTTTAATCCCCGAAAAAAGGTAACTATAAAATTTGTTTAAAGGTGCCGTTGTAAAAGCTGTGTTAGTAAAGTGCTTGCAAAAATGTTTTCTGGTAAATTAAATTGTATATCTACATTGACTATATTCTGATGACAGTTGTATATTATAGTTTTTACTTGTGATTAATATTGCAAAATGTATATTTTTCGATAACCATTAATTATTCAACACTGAAGTTAGCATCTTTTATTTTTCACAGCTCGAGAAGTTGATAGGTAGAAACTATTATCTAAATATGACAGCTAAGGATGCATTCAAGGCATATGTGAGATCGTACGAATCACATCAGCTGAAGTCAATATTTGATGTCAACACTTTAGATCTTACCAATGTTGCTTTATCATTTGGACTAAGGGTGCCTCCTGCCATTGATCTTAGTAAGTTTGAAACAATATTAATATACGTATGTAGAAATTAAAATTAGTTTAATTTAAGAGTCATGAAAGTAGAAAACTTTAAAAATAAAAGAAGCAGTATTTATAGATGTACAGATTTATAAAAGGTTAGCATATGAGAAAAATTTGTAATAATACAAGTTCTTCTGCTACTCTATTTGACAACTAGCACAATCAGTTGCTGGAATGTGGCAGCCATTATTGTGATAATATTGAAGTATTTTGCCATCAGTCAAGGATCCATTATAGAAACGTTCATATAACGGAACAACCGCCAAAATGGGGAATGATTTTGCAGTGGCTGCAATGTTTCGGCATGGCCTCAGGAACTTATTTGGCTACATTCCAACACTGTAGCCTTTATGTAGCGACGACGTGGTGGAATGGTAACAGCCACCACCACCGGACTTGTTCACTCTGTCTTGTGTGCTTGCTTTCTTTGTCTTGAAAATTATTCCACAAAATAATACCTTTCTTCAATTCTTATGTTCTAAAACAATCTTTGCCTTTAGTGGAGAATACAGTAAAGGCAGAACTTTAAAGTTACTTTCACTAAAAGCTAGCATGTGGGAGTATGACTCAACATTGTATAGTTACTTTGCAGTCAGGGCTTCGTCATAATCTATTAAATGGGAATTTTCCTTGCGACTCTATTTTTATAAACACAAGATACCTTTGATATTGTTTGGTTCAGCCTGACATTTTACCCTAAAAAAGCTTTAGGTTATGGTTATGGTTGTTTATTGGCGTCTTGTCGTTTTGTGCTTTGTGCGCAAATGGTTTTTGAGGCTATTGTACCAAAACTCTCCATTTCCCATTTTTATGACATCAACAGTTCTTGGAATTATTAATAAAGTGGTACTATTGGTTGGTAAATTCATACCAAATGATTTTAATATCTGCAATAAATGTGTAAATGTGGCTTATTTTATGACAACGATACCATGTTTTAAGTTGTTGCAATAGTAAAATCTGAAAAACAACAGTATCCTCTCTTGTTCTTCCCCATCAAAGCCTTGCTATCTTTGGGAGGGGGGGGGGTGTGTGGGAGGTAATGATGTGATATAGATACCCTCATCACAGTAATTGAAACATTTTTGTTATTAGGTTTAAGAACAATTCTCCTCGCTTGTAGTAAATGTGCCACTGGTTTGTTGAACATGAAAAAGCCCCTCAGCACTTATATGCTTGTTTTACACTAACAATATCAGCGTGTTCACAGCAGCATAATACTGTTTGAAACCGCTGTTTTTGCCTATAGCACTTCTCAAATGTGGAATGTCAGTAAAGTTCTGTTTTTTGGTCAAGTGACTTGTTTTAATTGACATACGACATTATTATTGGACCATACACACACACATACTTACACACTCTACTGGACTTACACAAGATCCATTAATGCTACTTGAAAGTGGCTGCTACTTTAGGATTTCAGTAACATAATATAGTTTTGGCTTCTGTCATTTGCTACCTTTAAGTTCACAGAACTTTTGAGTCATTTTATTGGTAACAACAGCATTCCTAATGTTTTAAAAGCAGCTAAGAGGATGCGTAACTGTAAAGTAGTTATTGGTGATGAACATTACATATTTTTTACTGTAAATGTGTAATATATAGTTCTTTTCACCACTGTGTGTAATTAGTGGCAAGTAGATAATAACTACTCACTTCAAGTCCCAATCTCAGTTGCTTGGTGCTAGTTGGGAAGTCGTAAGGAGTCTGGGGCTAGTAGAGGACCAGAAGCAGTGCAAGTAACATATAACATATGATACTGACTTTCCAAAAAATCCGAACACCCAGTAAGAGTCGACCAATTACAACGAAATTTTTTATACTACTCTGATTTGTCTCTGATAAGAAATGATAATATGGACAGAAAATTGTAACAGGTGTACTCTTTTTTAGTTTTGTTTTATCAAAAAATTATCGGTTTAAATAATAATAATAACACATTATTGCTGAAAGCAAAGGGTACAAGGTGGGTGGGTTTTGACCTATACCTAACTAACTTAAATATATACGTGATAATAACAATATCAATAGTGACTACCAAATAATCCTATACTCAGAGTCAAACATAAGTTTTAATTACAAATTCTTTGACCTGGTTCTTAAATCCAGTAAAGGATTGCTAGTAAAAGTTATAAAGCAGGTTATAAATATAAACAGCTTGATAAACAAAAGTTTTGAATAATTTCGTCCTGTGTATGAAGTAAATGGCAACTTCTAGTACGAACAGAATGTAACTCAGACCTATGAACGACAAGGTATCACAGATACGATAATGAATTCATGTTTATAACTTTATGTATGAAACAAATCGTATAGGGAAATCTTCTCTGAGTCATAGTTAGCCACACTGCAGCTTGAAACCTCCTTAGTGTGTACGCAAATCTCAGACAGGAATTTTGCATTTTCTGTATACCGAACTTGTTGTTTTCTGTGAGATATGGACCATACACAATATCCTTACAATTGAAATGACTCAAAACAAGTTGGTCAGTTAGCATCAACTTCAAATTAGTACACAATGTGTCTCTAATTCTTAAAGCTATTTTAATTTGAGAAAGGCAGTTTTGCACATGTGGTTGAAAGAGTTGAAAGTGAGCATATGTAGACTAAGGGTTTTGACCTCCTTGCTCGATTCAGTCAAAGATCAAGTTCTCCAATGACCTTATTTCGGCTGAACAGTATGACTTGTGTTTTCCCAGGACTTTTAGACAGTTTTCAGGTGCAACTAATCTAATGAAAATGGGAAAGTGACTTTTTAAAAGAAAATGGAAAGCCTTTATTACACCTTTATTCAACTAGAGACTTATACTACGAGTTACAGTTTTATATAATAAAAAGGGGGCATATTCCCCTAGTCGCTCGGGCAGCACAAGCGGTTAGAGAGTAGTAATACAAGTGGAAAACCCTTTACAAAAATATAAGTTTATATATGATTTACTTATCAACTAAATACAGAAATAGCTACTTATCTGAAGGGGCGTATGGTGTTATGTTTCCTGCTGATGGGGCACTATGACCTACATAACTCCTACCCTGTTAAGAGGCAACTCTGGGTAAGAGCAGAGTTGACAGAAAAATAGCAGAAAATTTACATGTATTATACTGAAAAATAATTTACATATGTATATGATATTAGACGTTAAATCTTACATTACGTTTCATTGGGGCAGAAAATGCTTTCATTTCCATTTATTTCTCATCTACGTAGTCACCGTTTGGTTTCCTAGCTTATTTCCTAAATAGCTTACAGACAATTGTTATAATGTTATTTCTAAATATAAACAATAGTACAACAATTACAATGATTACAACTAAAAGATACACTGGTAAATTGGAATAGATCCAGGTATAATTTTCTAGGTAGGTTAGTCGTTCTTGTTTATTTTGCTGTAATGTCAATTTTGATAGTTTATCTAAGTTAAACGATTTTAGATTTAACTCGATTGGTTTCACATTTGTCACATTTATTGAAATTGGTTGTAAATAGACTGGTTCTTCGGGGCTGCTGATTCCATTTTCGTTGGAATATTTGATATTTTTTGTGATAAATTTACAAGAATAGGGGACGTTATATGTTCCTTTTAACTTATGGACCTCTTTATTGCCGCACTTCTCATGTATAAGAATGTCTTCTGGGGAGATAACTTTGTACTTTTCGTTGCTTTTGGTTTCCACTAATGCGTCTGTGCTTTTCACGGGAATGTGAGTGCACTTCGGTGCTTCTTGAACTTGTAACAGATTTTTGACACACTTATCCTCTTGATAATTTCTTTCGACGGTTTTGTGTTTACAGAAATATTGGTCTTGGGTTTCTTTAAGATAGTAGAAACTATTGTTGTTCATTGCTATGTACGATGTTGGGGAATTATGGTTGTTTGTTAATTCGTGGAGATGGAAAATAAACGGTAGAGATTATATGGTTTTGGATCTAATATAGGGACGTACAAACAAAACACTACATGTTCACTAGTAAGATAATAATCTACTCTAATTGTCCTAATAAAAAGAATGTTTTCATCTGAATAATAATACTTAGTATCAGTACATTTTGCCAATTCATTTCTCATACCATTAATACAATTTTTACTTATGATTGGTAAGTGTAACACATTCAGGCAAAGCTGAGAGCAATTTGAATATCATTGATTACCTTGGCTAAGTCCAATACAGCAATTTTAAACATAGTTAACGTATCACTGTTGGTCTTCTGGTCTGACCATCTTTATGACGTCACTAAGTCTTCTAAAATTTTCGGACATAGTTTTAACCATTTCTGCCTAATTTTGAACTAATTCCATATTAAGAGAAAGTTGTTTATTAAAGCATTTTATTCCATTTTTCTGATTGTTTTTGAGCTCGCTTATGGCTTTGTCGTACTTTTGGCCATCATTTGCGTCGAGATTACCTGAGATAAATTTAGGATGGAGCCTAAAGCGATTATTATTCCTCTTTTAACAGCAGCTTTTAATAGATTAAATTGATTTACTATGTATTCGTATTCGATTAAGAAATTCATTCTTAATTTACCTTCTGTTCGTTTACCGAGGTTTTTTTATGGAGGTGTCTAGTTATAATCTTTTCAGCAAGTGGTCTCAAAGGGTAGTTGTGTAAAAATGTGTGATGTGTATACTCCACTCTACCTAAGCCTAACTTAAGCGGTAGAATTTTAGAATTTTGTGCTAATGATTTAATTTCGACTCTCGGTACTGCTGCTTGGCTGAGGCAGCTCATTAAGGCGATTATTAATATTGCTAGTGGATGGGCCATCTGCAACAATATATGTTTGTTTGAGTTTTTGAAGTTTACGAGCTGGTTTAATTTCTTGCTTGTGATAAAAATATCCTTTTGTAGTCTTGATTTTATTACTGGTGTCACGCTCGATTCTCAAATGTTATATTTTGGTAATTTTTTATTTCCCGATAAAAGGCGTCCAAGGTTTTAATAGGTGGGGGTTCGATTCGATTGATGTTCTGCTGTTCTATATACCGATCTTTTATTTCTTTGGACCTTTCGTGGGTTACCTGGTACAATTCGTTCGTGTGTTGTCGCAGAGTATTAACGTTGCCTAGCAATCATATAATGTTCTCAAAAGCTTCGATAAATTCTGGGGTGTTTTACCTTCGTGTTCTTTTTTAAACAAGAAGATAATGGTTTAGCAATGGTCCCGTAATTTTTAACGAATTTAATAATATACATGTATATATATATATATATATATATATATATATATATATATATATATATATATATATATATATATATATATAATATTTCCTGTAATACCCGCTAAGTCCTAGAAATGATTTTATTTGATTATGGGTAGTCGGAATTATAAGGTTTTAAATTTTTTTCTATTAACTTAGGGTTCGGTTTTATACCTTCAGTCGTGGTAATATGGCCTGCAGTAGATATTCGGATTTATATAACTGGATTTTTAGTTTTTAGTTCCCGCAACCTTTGCAAGACTGTTTTTAAGTTCTCGAGGTGTTCTTTAAAGTTTTTACCTAGGGTAATTACATCATACAGGTGTATTCATAGTCCTGGAAAATTGGGCAGGAGCATTTTTTAAGGCGAAGGCCATTCTGAGAAATTCAAAATGGCCATTCTCTGTAGGGAAAGCAGTTTTATGTTGATTCTCTGGGGCTACTTCGATCTGGTGGTATCTCGATTTTTGAAAAAAAATTAGAATTACTGCATATCCAAGATGCTATTTATATTGGGAAATGGATATTTATACTCCGCGGTGATTTCATTCAGTTTTCTGAAGTACACCACCATGCGCCATTGTTTTTCATCATTCAGGCCTTCCTTCTTGGGAAGAAGGAAGACTGGAGCCGAATAAGGGGAGTTACTCTCAGTGATTATGCTCTGATCTAATAAATCTTTGATTTGTTGATTTATTTCAATCTTTTGTACGTGCGGTATGGTTTTACAAATATAGGGGTGTCAGAGTTAAGCAGGATTTTGTTTCACTATGGAAGAAAATGTTAATTTATCTCCTTCTTATAAACCACATCCTAGTATGCAACTAGCGTGTGAAAAACCAACGCCTTTTCTGCAATGTCTTCTAGATGTTGCGGTTTTTCCTGTAAAGGTGCAATTGTCTCTAAGTTTTTTGGAGGGATAATATGAGCATGGCAGACATCAATTTCTGATAAGTTAGCATGCTTTGCCAGTATCGGTCGTTCTAATGTTAATATTTCGTTGCGAGTTATCTTAGAGCTGGTAACAGGAACTGTCACATGAAAATTATGAGCCATATTAAGATTTTCATGGATAGTGTAATGTCCCAGTGATTGTTTTGGAATAATTACTGGTCCCTTTTTAATAGCTATCGGTATTGTTATTGTGTTTTGAAATAGTATTTATTTGTAACTAGAATACCTGTTTAACTGAGGCTTCATACCTGCGTAAATCGTATTCACTATTATTTAAGGAGATTTTTCCCGTTTTCTAATTCAACATGATGCCGATTTTTTCTAGCGTTTGCGTGCCTAATAAAATATTGAAATGCTCGTGAAATTTTAGAATAAAGGACTTAAAAAATTGCCCATGGCTAAATAGATCAATCACAATAACTTGATTGTGTTGTGATTGAGGGTAGATTTTATAGTAAGAAGTTCTGTTTTAATTTTAGCAGGAAAGTAAAGGTGTGCTATGGTCGGACTCATAAGTGAGTTAGCAGCACCTATAAGGATTTTAATACCGTCTAATTCTAGATAAGGTAGGCTGACATTTATTATATTATGATTGGTATCTATTATTGTTCCGAGGCTGCTGCACAAAAATTTTCGTCCAACGCACTCATCAAGGGACTACTGGGGTTGTTCCGGTTCAGTCTCATTTGTATATACCTGTGGTTCGTGCCACTGACGAATCTGCGGTTGTTGGTAGTTGGTCCTAGTTACATTAGACCCACGATGCCCAGCTCTTTGTATTACAGTAGGGCGAAACTGCCCCTGTTGTAAGGAACGATTTCTGTTAGTTAAATTCAATTGGCCTAAGGTTCCTTGCCTCGGTGGCATATTTTGTGGGTTGCTAAGGTTGGGCGTTTTTTCTGACATAAATGCTGGGATTCGTGTTATTGCTAAAATTATTAAAACAATTTGTGCTGGTATGTAGTTGTCTTTGTGGGGGACTGGCATACAGTTGCTTTGGCGGAGGGTTGGTAGGTTTATTAAAAGGCACGACTGTTCCATCCTTTTGATTGAGATCCACCCATTTACCTTTAGACATTTCTCGTTTCGAGATATACTTTAACACTCTTTACTTTCAAAGATAATCTGTTAAGTCTGGGGACTATTATTATATAAAACTTCCATCGCGGTTTGTTCAGAAATCTCCATGTGCACAAATTTTTGCGGCTTAGTTAGACCCGTATCTGCATGTATTTTAAGATTTAGTCGCGTCTGGACTGCTTTAATTTTGTGAATAAAATCTGTGAGATTCTCTCGCGGGCTTATCTTTAGATTTCTTAGTTTATGGGAGACAGGCAGTCGATCTGTATGATCACCGAATTTTAACCCTAATGCCTCTTTGGGAGCCAACCAGTTAGTGAGATCGGACTGTCTGGCTGCAAATGTGCTAGCCGGTCCCTCAAGCTTACTAAAAATTAAACCATGTGTGTAGTCATATAACATATCGTCATTAGTATTACCATCTCATCTAGTGTTTCTGGCTTACCAAAGTACTTAGGGATGGCATCACCATAGTGTTGTGCTCCTGATATCAAAGCTTCTGTGGTAGTCGTCGTTAAGTTATATTTAAATTCAGATTGCTAATGGATTGGTCACTATCAGTTTCAATGCTGCTCTCTGCAGAGCTATTTTCAGGATGTATATCATTTAAGTCTAATGACCTTAATGTAAAATTAGATTCACTGCTACTTTCATCGGTACAAGAAATAATCTGGACACGATCAGAATCTGACATAGACGTACAATTTCAGTAAAATAGAGGATTCATATTAGCTGAACACGCAATATATGAGTTGCACAATAGAAAGGACATTAAAAAATATATAAAGGCAAAAAATGTAGCAAACTGTTCAGTGTACTGCTCAATCCTTGAAGGCTTGGGTTCTGAAGTTTTGCTTCTCGTTGTTTGTGCTGCTGGTCTCGGGTTGACAGTTTTCCTTCTACCTGGGTAGTGGATTTTTTTATTTTCCAATTTCAGTTACACTTCCAATCACTGCAGCCATTGGACTTAACACAGAATTTTTGGAAAACCGGGAAAAGGAAAATGCAAACGACTGCGCCACTAATCTGATGAAAAGGTTCCTTCACGAAAATAATGTGACCCTGCTTCCATGACCTTCTCGCTCCCCAGACTTGTCACCAATTGCACATGTATGGGATATTATATTAGAACCACCAAGTAACCTAGTTGACGAATTCAAGAAGCCTGGGATTACATTCCTCAGGATACCATAAATCATTTAATTTCAAGCATGGCTCAAAGAGTTTTGGAATGCATAATAAACCAGGATGGGCCCACTCATTAAATAATTTTGGTATTTTTTAATATGTTAGTTTGAAAATGTAATCATTTTTTGTTTGATTAAACACACATTATGTATAAGTTTTATTAAAACTGATCAATTCCTACTGGGTGTTCGTTTTTTTTAATTCTTAGTATATATCACATCGATAGTAGCACTGCAGAACATGCAGTATTGTAATAAGGAAGTTGAACAGCTAAAATTATAGCTTATACTCTTCTACATTTTATTTTATAATTTGTGTTTATTTTGAACACACTTATTGTTCAGCAAATAATTTTAGTTTCACTGTCTTAACCCTGTTTACGTTCATATTGACCTTTATTTAACGAATACATCGACAGTTTAGTGCCGAAGTAGCCTTCGGGAGGGCCAGATTTTTGAAGCTGAAATTACGGTAGCATTTACATTTTTGCTGATGAAGCCACAGGACTTATTTACAGCATGGACGTCACTTTGTCTAATTGTGTGTGTAATCAAGTTTAACCAAAGCAGACAATGTCTATGTCAGTGTGCTGAGCTTTGTAAATAATGCTTCTTGTTTGTATTTATTTTATTTTTAATTTCAGATTCCAACATAAAATCAGAAAAGCAGTATAAAAGGCAACACAGTCGAGATATATACAAGGGAAGAAAAAAAGCAAGGTTTGACAACGAGTGATTTAGTTTATGTGAAAATGTAAAAGTAACTAAAACAATGTTAAATCTGTATTATGTTTTGCTATGTACAGTAAAATTATGTGTGTTGGAAATAAATTATTTTATTTTTAAACTGGTCATGTCTTCATTCCTAACTCAAACAAAGAGAAGTGGAAACTGAAGGTATTTTATGTCTAAAGTTATTATTTAATCTCATCTATTTAATTTAATTTATAATAATAATAATGATAGGACATTAAAAAAGACAAAAATACGTTTTATATTAGAGGTGTGCAAAGCTTCGAAATTTTGAACCGAACCCGAACTGGAACCGAACCTTTGGTTAGAAAATTGTTCGCGTTAAGTGATGGAAAAGTAGTTCGAAGCACAAAATACGTAATTCTATGAAATAGTTCGAGGTTCGTTGCTGAGAAATACATGGAAATTGAACTTTACAGTCGTTCAATGCTGCCAAAGGTAGCGAAATTTTTCCTCGGTAGCGGCCTCGTTAACTCGGTAGCGGCGCTTTAAACTCAATATTTATTTCAGGACATTTTACTTATGCGTATTTTTGACAGTTGGTGGGACACATTGCGACCTAACAGAGCCATTTAACAATTACTCTTTATACATCCTTGCATCCCAACGCCCTTTCTAGTTAAAACATTATGATGGCATGGTTCGAAAGCGATCGGCAACATAAATTTTCAGAATTTATGACGATAATCGCAGCTTGCCTTTCAGAAAGTAAACATGGTTTATTTCACAATAAGCGAAAATAGTTAAATAGTCACAATCGGGAGACAGTTAAAATTTTAACTGGTTATTATATACCTATCATGTCCACTTTTAACTCCTCCATCTTACTACCTGCAAATACTGCCTAGCTAATACCAAACAACACGAACTATTTACAATTGAGCTTAGCTGATGTAGAAATATAAAAAAGTTTTGTATTTTTGAACCTGATTTAACGCTGACCCATCTTTACAACTCAGATTAGCACTGGAAGACAGTTCCACCCAATCAACCTGCAAATTTTGTCAAACCTTTAAGGATGGGGATCTTCTACATACCAAATGGTCTATGTTACAATATATCAAAATTTTGTATTTAAGGAAATGATATATGAACATTGAAGAATTTGGGGTAGTTCCTTGTAAAATTTTTAAGAAGTTCCAAGTTCGAGAACATGTTTGGTTAGGCCATATATATATATATATATATATATATATATATATATATATATATATATATATATATATATATATATATATATATATATATATATATATATAGATAGATAGATAGATAGATAAAACAACGGACCCAAAACAGAACCCTTTGATACACCTGAACTGATCTGAAGTTCATCAGATGTTACATGATTGTAAGAGACACATTAATATCTGTCAGTTAAATAGGAATGCATCAGACTCAAGGCAGAAGCATTAAAACCATAATATTTCAGTTTAGAACAGAGCAACTCATGACTAACAATGTCAAAAGCCCTTGAGAAGTTGAGCAAGACAAGCACAGTGGTCAAGCCACTATTAAGTGCCCCGAAAACATCTATTGTAACATCTGCCAGGGCCGTAGCTGTACCAAACCCTGGCCAAAGTCCACATCGAACTTCGGGAAATATCTGATTAGACATCACATATTGATACATTTGTATATATAGTCTCCTAAAATATTTTTAAAGAACTGGAAGTATGCTAATAATGCGCAAATCGGAAAAGACCCGAAGGCCTAAACACTTTGCGATTGTTATACCTGCAGCTTTTTTGCATAACTTCGGGAAGTAGCCATTTTCTATGCAACAATTTGTGATTTGCATCGTGCCAGTATCTATGGCTGTCATCGACAACTGCAGCATTTTCAGTATAATGTTATCCACAACCAAAGTATTCTTTTTAAGATACCGAACTACTTCATTAACTTCCAAAGTCCAAAGAAAACTTGTCACAGTTATCACATTCATTATTATTGTAGAATATAATTTTGGAATCAACTAGTGTTGACACGTTGAAAAAATTGAGAAAAATAAGAGTCACATTATTAGGGTCGGATATATAATCAGGAATTGCATGACAGTTGCCTCTTGAATGTACACTAAGATTATGCACTGCAGTCTAAGTCAGACGCAGGTTATTCTGGGATGGTATGACATTGAGGTGGTTAGAAGTTTCGCTTCTTACAGTTGTTACTGTTAAATTTCGTAAATGTTTATACTTGTTCCAGTCACAAGAAAAACCTTCACAAAGCCTCGTGCCTATTCTTCGTTATAGTTTTTAAATCATGGGTTAAGCATTCAGCTTTTGGTATTGTAACTCTGCTCTTTACAAGAGATGCATTTTGGTCAAATATTGAGAGTATAATAGAATTAAATATATTACTTTTTATCTGTCTGACTCAGAAAATCATTTGTACCAGTCAGTGTTCCAATTTTCAAATTTGCGAATCTTTATAACCCTTGGCTCAGCTTTGACGTTAACCATTTTATGGTCAAAAATGTGATTTGTATTAATGGTACCACATACACAATGCTAAAAGAATCCGTCACAAACATATGATCAAGAAGAGTGCTTGGAGCACCTGATACTCATTGGTTCATCACTGATTTGTTCCAAGCCAAATGTCTCCAAACAAGTACTTACTGGGTTTGGCAAAATCAAAAGGTTAATGTTGTGTACACACAACATTGTCACACAGGGTGCAAATATACAAAAGTATACTGTCCCAAGTCTCCAATAAAATCTATCACATTTGCACTAGGAGGTTGGTAAGAAGAGCACCTGTGGCATAGTTTTCCCAAAAGCCTCAACTTCAGAAACCAATATTAAGTTGTGGGACACATTAAAATCAAAAATCATTTGTGAAGCCAACAAGCTATCCCTTACATTGGCCGCTATTCCACCACCTCTAGCTCAAGTTCTATCACACTGAAACAACCTATATCCATCAATAGCAAAGGCATATTCGGAAATTCTTTAACCTAACCAAAAATGTTTTGGATTAAAAAAAAATCTTTATTTGTATAGAGGCACTGTTTAATAAGCTCTTGTTTAACCACTCTTGTAAAGTGATCATTGTTCATGTCATGCATGCTGGCTGGAATTTGGCTCAAAAACTTGATGCCTCAGTAGTTAAAAACACTTCGTCTTCTGGATATTCTGTTATAAAGCACAGTGAATCCATCTTTTGTGCTTGTGTTATAAGCATGATATTTCCATTTTTTTATAAAGTTGGCTTTATTTGTTAAGTCACTCTAAAATAAGTCTCAGTTCTGTGCAGCTGTAAATGTGATGAACTGTCCCATATGATAATATATTGCTACGAAACTTAGATTATTATCCTATAATTGCAACCTGGCAAGTCACAGTTTTCATTATTATCTTTAATACAAAGAGAAGCATATGTTAACTTGTTCCTGAAATAGCCAATGTGTGTGTTCCATCACATATCACTCTGAAATCATGTACCCAGTAACTTCTATACTATGGAAAAAACATAAAAAAGTAAATGAAGAAAAATTCGGGATGCAGCAAGTGGGTTATGGTAGCGAATTTTCATTAAATGCTTCAAATTTGTATAACTCAATTTTCTATAAACTTAGAAAGTTGAATTTTGGTGTGTAGTAAGGTATTTATGTGGCCAATATATTAACCAAATTTCTTCAAAATAACTTTGTTATTTTTTGAGATACAAATTTTGTTTTCGGAAATTTTTTTTGACTGGCTAACGAACTTATCCAAGCTATTAATAAAATAAAGTTTCTTGTCGAGTTTCACCAAAATCAGTTAATAACTTTTTGAGGTGTGGATACATATACATATACATATACATATATATATATATATATATATATATATATATATATATATATATATATATATATATATATATATATATATATATATATATATATATATATATATATATATATATATATATATATATATATATATATGAAGCATTCACAGGCCATTTAGGCCCATAGCTTGGTAATACATTTCCATTGCTTCCTATCCAGTGCAATCGTCTTCCAGTTTTGGACTCCTTTTTCTAGCAAGTCTTGTTGTGCTGCATCAAGCCATCTTTTTCTTGGTCTTCCCCTCTTCCTTCTACCCTCTGGATTTGACCAGACACACTTCTTCACCATTCTCTCCACACCCATTCGTTCTATATGTCCCAGCCACTGTAGTCTGCGTGCCTTAACCAGTTGAGACACCGGCGGTTCTCCATACATTTCATACACTTCCACATTTGGACGTCTTTCCCACATGCCATCTACTTTCTTGCCTCCGAAGATTCTGCGTAGTACCTTTCTCTCCCATATCGCTATTCTGTCCTCCAGTCTTCGGTTCATTGTCCATGCTTCACAACCATATGCCAAGGTTGGTCTTATCACAGTCCTATATACTCTGAGTTTCGCAGCACGCGAGATGTTCTTTGATCTAAGGAAGCTGTTAAGCCCTCCCGCACATCTGTTGGCTTTTGCTATCCTTAGGTTAATTTCTACCTCCTCATCACATCTATTGTCTACTAATACACCTAAGTACATGTAATTATTAACCTCTTCGAACTCTATGACTCTCTCCCCTCGCATTTTCACTGTAAAAGGTTCACTATTAGTCACTTTAGTCTTTTTAATTGCCATATACTTGCTCTTGTCCTTATTTATTTGAAGTCCCACACTGTCTGCTACTTCCACCAAACTTCTAGTGATACTTTCCAGCTCTTTTCTATTTCTGGCCAGTAACAATATATCATCCGCATAAGCAAGGCACTGATGACTCCTGTCAAACAAGCTCCCAGTTCTGTTTATACCACTCTCTCTTATCACTTTCTCCAGAACTATATTGAATAGTAACGTTGACAGCGGATCTCCCTGCCTCACTCCTCTTCTCACATCAAACTCTTCTGTCAGATTTCCGTTTACCCTTACTGCGCACGTGGTGTTACATAGTGTCATTATTACCAGTTTCACAATATACTCGGGTACTCTGAACTCTCTAAGTATATCAACTACTTTACTTCTTTTCACTGAATCGTAGGCGGTCTTAAAGTCGACAAAGATCATGTGTACTGGAATCTCGTACTCGTAACAGCCTGTCAAAACCTGCTTTAGCAGACATATCTGGTCAACTGTCGACCTACCCTTCCGAAAACCAGCCTGATATTCCCCTAGCAAAGGCTCTATATATTTTTCTAGCCGTTTCTTTATTAGTGTTGCTAAAATTTTGTAGGCCACATCTGGTAACGCTATCCCCCTATAGTTGGTGCATTCTGTTATATCTCCTTTCTTAAATAAAGTTACCATGATGGTCTTATTCCATTTTTTTGGCATTTCTTTTGTTTTCCAAATTTCTTTTATTAGCTCATACATCATGGCAACCAAAGCAGTCCCTCCGTATTTAAAATTTTCGGCCATAATGCCATTTTCACCTGGACTCTTGTTGTTTTTCATTGTTTGTATAATTTCTTCTATTTATTGCTTCGTTGGATCTTCTGTAACTTCTTCCTCTTCATAAAACTCTTGATGACACTCTTTCAGTTCTTCTTCATCTCCATCATTATGCAGTTCTTCGAAATGTTCTTTCCATCTTCTGCATATGTCTTTATCGTTTCCAAGCAAATTGCCTTCCTTATCCTTAAAGAACACTGCTCTGCTTTGGTGGCCTCTTTTTATATCTTTCACGTCTTTGTAGAAGTTACGTATTTCATTTTTTTGATATTTATATTCAATATTTTTTATTTTGTCTTCCAGAAATTTTCGTTTCTGGGTTCTACACATATTTTTTGTTCTCTTTCTTTGTTCGTTATATTTTTCTAGGTTTTCCTCCGTTTGCGCCTGAAGCATTTGATGTCTTAATACTGCTCTTTTTTTTAGTGCGGCTTTACATTCTTCATTCATCCAGTACTTTTTTATTTGTTTTCGTCTCTTTTCCAGGGTTGCTTTCGTTGCCTCAGTCACCGTCTTTTCTATCTTTTCCCATTTTTCTTCAATGCCGTCTGTATTCAGGAACATATCACTACTATAAGCTTTGTCTATTCTTTTCTTGTAGTTGAGGGCTATTTCTTCTTTTCGTAGATCATTAACATTGTATCTAGTTTCTGCCCTCCTTTTTTGTGTCTGTTTAATCGTATCTGGGAATCTTAAAACAGCCTTTACCAAGAAGTGATCTGAATCAGCTTCCGCACCCCTACGTGTTTTCACATTGGTGATTAGCCAAGCATGTTCTTCCTTTATTAACAAGTGATCTATTTGATTTGTTTTATTTTGTCCCGGTATCGTCCATGTTCCCTTATGTATATCTCTTCTTCTAAAGTGTGTACTCATTATTTTCATATTCTGTTCTATTGCTAAAGATATCAACCTTACTCCATTGTCATTACTCGCCGTATGTTTACTTTCACCTCCTGTTATTGACTTATATATGTCTTCATTGCCTATCTTTGCATTTGCGTCTCCCATCAAAATTATCACGTCATTTTTTGGTATATCTTCTAGCGTTTTTTCCAGCTCTTCGTAGTACTGATCTTTCACTTCTTCTTCTTTTTCTTCTGTTGGAGCATGCATATTTACAATACTAATCATCTTATCTTCTGCCTTAATTCTTATGGAACATAGTCTGTCTGACTTTGGTTTGAAACATTTAACTTTATCTTGTAGCTTTTCGCTTATTAAGAATGCGACTCCATACCTTCTCATATCACTACCACTTGTAAATAGGATATAGTTTCCAACCCTTTGTATATCATTTCCTTTCAAGTGTGTTTCCTGTAACGCCACTACTTGCATACTATATTTATTGACCTCCATAATTAGATTATTCAAAGCACCCTCTTCATACAAACCCCTTACGTTCCACGTACCCAGATTTAGATACTCGGTTTTCGGTTTCACCTGGTATTTCCCTGTTTGGTTACTGTGTTCTTTATCTTTATTGGTATTTGCGTTTGCTCCTCTCGTGTCCCTATACAACTCCCTAGCCCTTATTGACATGCCAACATCTTTTTCCGTATACGTAGCCCTTTTCTTCGCCTGTTCAGTTCCCTTTTTCCACTCATTCTTGCCTAATTTTTTGTCTCATGCGTACCACTATTATATTCTACCTGTTTAACCAGGCCATTTTCTTCATCCCATTTCCAAAGCTGTCCCTCGACTATTAACTTCTTAAACCCAATCTTGACAGTTCTACCTTTGGCTCTTTCATCTTTTGCTACGTTTCTCAATTCGTTTTGAATTTTTCTCTCTTCCCTCGACATATCATCATTTATATACACAATCTCATTCTTGTAATTTTTTAATTTATATTTATTTCTCATAATTTCTATTTTCTCCTCTATTTTATAAAGTTCAACAAGACAAACCTTTTCACTGAGTCTCCTAGCTTGTTTTATTTCAACATTTACTTCTAAATTCTGTTTCAAAAAAATACCCATGTTCTCTTTTAAACTCTTTGCATCGTTTGTGTTCATTTTTAGCCCCTGTATAACTATATTCTTTCTTTTCTTCTCCTCTTCTAGAATATTTAATTTCTTTTTAATATCCTTTACCTCTTTTCTTAATTGATCATTTTCCATTTTCATGTTTTTATTTTCTTCTTTAATCACTTTCATCTCAGCTATAATTTTATCTTGTTTGTCTTCTATTTTGGTTATCTTCTCTGTTAAATCCGTTAGCATGTTTAACATTATATCCAACTTATTACTCTCGCTTTTCATATTTTTTTCTGGTGTTCGTGCCATTTTCTTACTTCTTTGGAAAATATCAGATATTGGAAAAGCCTTGCGTTTTCCCTCATCAGCAGAATAGTCTTCACTGTCACCCATCTTATACAACTCTCCTTACACTTTGCTGTTTAACGTGTTGCCTATCCAGACGTCGTCGGCGGCTGAATTATAATATCGGTTGTATTCTTTCAGCTTATCAATAAAGACACTGCACTCAACTTTGAACCTTATGCTCCAATGCCCCTAACCTTTAAACAGTACTTTAAATTCAATTTACTCACGGTGGCTGTGGTATTTATTTATCTTCTCAATTACCTAAGATCTCCTGCCAATGTTCTCACTATCTAACTGTTTCTTGCACTTTTTCTTTACTCGATTCGGTCAATTTGACTTAGATATCGGAGTAAACATTTAACACATTAGCGCTCAAATCTTCACCAATTACAATATATATATATATATATATATATATATATATATATATATATATATATATATATATATATATATATATATATATATATATATATATATATATATATATATATATATATATATATACATTAGAGGTGTGCGAAGCTTCGAAATTTCGAACCGAACCTTCGGTTCGAAAATATGTTCGCACTAGCGATGTTGAAGTAGTTCGAAATATGCAATTCTTCAAAATAGTTCGAACTTCATTGGTCAAAAATACTTCGAAATTTAACTTTACAGACATTGAATGTTGCCAAAGGTAGCGAAGTTGCGGCCGCTTTAACTCGGTAGCGACGCTTTAAACTCATCGGTTTCATTAAGTCGATAGCATAATTTCAGGAGATTTCACTCGTGCATATTTTTGGTAGTAGGTGGGACACAACGGAGCCATGTAGCAATCACAGAAATATTTTTCTTATATATCCTAGCCTCCGAACACCCTTTTCAGTAACAACATTATGATGGCAGTGTTCGAAGGCGATCGGTAACATAAATTTTCAGAATTTGAGGATAATTGCAGATTGCCTTTGGAAAACATTGGTTTCAACATGCTTTATTTTACAGTGAGCCAAAACATATTCACAATCAGCAGACAGTTCAAACTTGTAAGTGGTTATTTTTTACTGACTTCAAAAAAGGAGGAGGTTCTCAATTCGACTGCATTTTTTGAAATCTGTGTTACCTCAGAACTTTTTTCTAGGTAAACCGATGGTGATTATTCTTTTTTTATTTGAAAGCTGGTGCTTCTCATGTGGTGCCATATAAATTTGATGAAGAACTGACCAGTTGTTTTTGAGTTGATTCTTAATGAAGTCGGTTTCCTATTTTTTATAATTTTCATTGTTATATACCTATCATGCTCACTTTAAACCCTCTCAATTTGTTTGCTAAAACTGCCTAGTCAATACCAAGCAACAACATATTTATAAGTGAGCTTATCTATAGATCTAGAAATCTAAAAAACTTTAAAATATTTTTTGTTTTTGTGGTTTTGATTTAACATTGACCCATCTCCACAACGATCAGCACCGGCAGGCATTTTCACCCAATCAACCTGCAAATTTGTCGAACCCTTCCTCTTTGTAAGAGTGGGAATCTTTTACATATCAAATATTGTATGTTACAATATTCCTAAATTTTATATTCAAAGAAATTATTTATGAACACTCAAGAATTTTGGGTAGTTCGACTTTGAATTTCTAATAAGTTCGAAGTTCGACTGTAAACCTTAGACATACTATTTATGAGGTTCAAAGTAACATATTTGCTTGGGTTCGTTCATAGTTCAGTTCGAACAAAACATGGGTTTGCACACCTCTAATATATATATATATATATATATATATATATATATATATATATATATATATATATATATATATATATATATATATATATATATATATATATATATATATATATATATATATATATATATAGAAACATATAAAAATTCAAACGGTCCTTGGTTTCAGGTTCTAGGGGCCCAAATTTGCGCTAATTTGATTTTTTTTGCAGAGTCTGACCATCGATACCCCTCTATTAGCGAATTTTTTAAATAAAAATCCGCTAAAAATATCAGAGAATGGCAGAAATTCATAGACAAATAAAAAAGGATGTCAGGTTAGTCGTAACTCAATTCCGGAGCCTCAATCTGCTTACTTCCCCAGCCTCACTATGACATATCGTCTTCAGGGTCTGAAAGTTGCTACACCCAGGTCTAAGAGAGATTGGTTTTGTTATATGCCAAAATTGATCAAAAGAACAAAAGGTGCTTAAATTAGTTTGTGCATAAAGCAGCATTATCTTTTTTAAGATTATCCAGTGGACAAAAAACTGGGTCAGCAGTGAATCAAAAACACAAAAAGGTGTACTGAAAACTATTTTGTTTTTCTACATCTATAGCTAAGCTCAATTATATATATATATATATATATATATATATATATATATATATATATATATATATATATATATATATATATATATATATATATATACTTTTTGTCGTTTGGTATTATCTAGGCAGCTTTAACAGTCCTTTAGAGTGAGGGGGTTAAAGTTGGACATGATAGTTATATAATAACCACTTGAAATTTTAACTGTGTATTGATCGAGAATATTTAATTTTGTTTTGACTGATTGTGAAATAAAGCATGTTGAACCTAGTATTTCCGGAAGACAATTTGCAATTATTGACAAAAAATTCTATAAAATTACATTACAGATTGCTTTTAAACATTGCCATTATAATTTTGTAAACCAAGAAGGCATTGGGATGCTAGGATATGTATAAAATATAAATCTACAATTGTTAAATGGCTTTATGAGGTCTCAATGTGTCCCACCAATTGTCTAAAATATGCATTTGTGAAATTTTAAAACACACTACCGACTTAATGTGGCTGATATAGTTAAAAGCACTGCTTCCGATTTAACAGGGCCGCTTCTGGATTACAACTTAAATATTGAAGTATTTTTGAACTAAGAACTTCAAACTATTTTGGAAATTAGGTGTTTCGAATTACTTTAACATCACTTGCGCATACAATTTTTCGAACTGAAGTTTCGAAGCTTCACACACCTCTACAAAAAGCATGTTAAGAGAGATTATGCCAAACAGGTTGGCTTTCTAATCATCTGATTCCACAAATTTAAGGATTGATTGCATACACAAAAAATTAAGTCATCAGTTCAACACATTTAGACAGTTACAGGTTGTCTACATGTTCTCTTATCTATTTATGAACTGGAATAGGGGAATGTAATGTTTATAACATTGTTTCAGGTTTTTTTATTTAATAATTATAATTTATCTAATACATGCCTTGATAATATAATAACTAACATTTACAAGTATTGGAATATTGAATTACTGGATACTTAAAATTATGTAATTGCTGGGGTTTATAAATGTCCAATGCCTGCTTGAATGGTACTACAACACTATTGAACTTTCTGGTGTGTTTGCCCTCTTAGTTGATCGGTTCTCTTACCACCAGATACGAATGATCGGCCCTTCATATTTTTTTATGTGCTGTAGACATCAACGTGTTTATGGAGTGATATGTTGGATCTTTGTAAACTAGTTAAACCCTCATCTGGGTTCCGGGTCACTCGGGGGTCAAAGGCAATGAAGAAGCTGACAGTCTTGCAAAGAAAGGGTCGGCAGAACCATTTATGGGACCAGAAACGGTCCTGGGCGTGACGAAGAGCACTGCCAGGGGATCCATTAAGTCCTGGGTAAGAAACAAGCATAAGGTGTACTGGGCCGACTGTCCAGGGCTCAGAGACATGGGAAGTCAGTAATTGAGGAACCCAGTTCAAAGAGAGCTGTGCAGCTGCTAAATCTTAGCAGAGGACAGCTCAGGAACATAACAGGACACATGGCCATCAAGAAACACCTGCATAAAATGGGGTGGTTTGAAGGGGACCTGGCATGCAGACTCTACGGCGAGGGGGAGGAATCAGCCCAGCACATTTTGTGTGAGTGGAAAGCTCTGGACCGCAAAAGACAACTGACCTACGGACAGCCTAGACCGGAGACAGCAATATAAAAGTTCACTTTACCAATTGCTGTGCAGACTAGTTCAAGGCACAGTGATTTTGGAATGGGTGGAGTATAAAATACAAGGGGCATGCACAATGAGCCAAAGGCTGCAGTGCCATCGGGGCGGCAAAAACGCAGACGAGCCCTGAAAAAAAAAACCTAGGAAAAGAAATATAGGTTACTAAGTAATGTATGCGCGAGAGCCTCAGTGGTAAGAACGTCTGCCTCTAAGACCAGGGGTACTGGGTTCGTACTCAGGGTTCTCCTTTCACTTTTTCAGTACATACTGTAACATTAATATCAACAGAGGTTGTGGCATTGTATTTGAGCAAGTTGAATGTCTGCATGTTCCGCCTTTTGGAGGGGACGGAAAGGCGTCAGTCCTGGGTCCATATGAGGTTGGGCATGTTAAAGATCCATACCCTCCTTACAGAAAGGCAGGGGTTCAGCAAAATTTGTAGGATAGTGAGGTGAAACTGCTACCTAACGTTGGTAATTGAATAGACCGTTAAAAAAAAGATTCACATAGTATAAACTGTTCTCTATTTGGTTAAACCTTTGTTGCTAAACTAAGAGCTAACACAGAATAAGAACATTGTTTTAGTGTTCTGTGAAATGGTTATATCGTGAAAACATTCATGTAATGGCACAGTAACCCCTCAGATGGAGAATTTTACAACTGCCATGCTCGGACACCCCTTTTAATATACTTTAAGAAATCTTGTTGCTTCACACTTGCAGAACCACATGATGAACCCTGAAAAGTTCTCTGTGTTTTGATTTCATATGCTTCAACAAATGTTGTTCATTTTTATACTTCATAATCAGATTAACATAGATGTCTTTTATTTTGTGTGTTTTGATTTAATATGCTTCAACAAATGTTGTCTGTATACAGTTGCATAATCACATGATAAACATTGATGAGACTTCTCTCCTGTGTGCTTTGATTTAATATGATTTAACAAATCTTGTTTCTTTACACTTGCATAATCACATGATGAACACTGATGAGGCTTTTCTCCTGTGTGTTTTGATTTAGTGTGATTTAACAAATCTTGTTTCTTTACAGCTGCATAATTACACAAAGAACATTGATAAGGCCTTTCTCCTGTGTGTTTTGATTTAATGTGATTTAACAGATTATTTTTCTCTGCAGATGCATAATCACATGCTGAACATAGATGGGGCTTTTCTTGTGTGTGTTTTGATTTAACATGCTTCAACAAATGTTGTCTGTATACAGTTGAATAGTCACATGATGAACATTGATGAGACTTTTCTCCTGTGTGTTTTGATTTAATATGATTTAACAAATGTTGTTTCTTTACACTTGCATAATCACATGATGAACATTGATGAGGTTTTTCTCCTGTGTGTTTTGATTTAGTGTGATTTAACAAATCTTGTTTCTTTACAGCTGCATAATTACATGAAGAACATTGATAAGGCCTTTCACCTGTGTGTTTTGATTTAATATGATTTAACAGATTATTTTTCTCTGCAAATGCATAATCACATGCTGAACATTGATGAGGCTTTTCTTGCATGTGTTTTGCTTTAACATGCATCAGCAAATGTTGTTTGTAGACACTTGCATAATTACACAATGAACATTTATAGGGCTTCTCTCCTGTGTGTTTCGATTTAATATGCTTTAACAAAAGTTGTTTGTATACAGTTGCAAAATTACACGACGAACATTGATGAGGCTTTTCTCCTGTGTGTTTTGATTTAATATGATTTAACAAATTAATTTTTTCCACACATGAATAATCACATTTCGAACATTCATAAGGTTTTTCTCCCGTGTGTTTTGATTTAATATGATTTAACAAACTATTTTTTTGCACGCATGCATAATTACATGCTGAACATTGATAAGGCTTTTCTCCTGTATGTTTTGACTTAATATGCTTTAACAAACTTTGTCTGTACACACTTGCATAATCACAAGATGAACATTGATATGGCTTTTCTCCTGTGTGTTTCGATTTAATATGATTTAACAAATTACCTCTTTCCACACATGCATAATCACATGTCAAACATTGATAAGGCTTTTCTCCTGTGTGTCTTGATTTATTATGCTTCAACACACTTTCTTTGTATACACTTGCATATTCACATGACGAACATTGATAAGGCTTCTCTCCTGTGTGTTTTGATTTAATATGCTTTAATAAATTTTGTTTCTTTACACTTGCATAACTACATGATGAACATTGATAAGGCTTTTCTCCTGTGTGTTTTGATTGAATATGATATAACAATTTATTTTTTTCCACACATGCAAAATCACACGCAGAACATCGATAAGGCTTTTCTCCTGTGTGTTTTGATTTAATATGCTTCAACAGATCTTGTGTGTGTTTTGATTTAATATGCATCAATAAATTTTGTTTGTACATGCTTGCATACTCACATGAAGAACAATGATAAGGCTTTTCTCCTGTATGTTTTGATCTGATGTGCCTTATCAATTGTTTTTCTCCTATACTTTCATATCCACACTTTAAATACTGATAAGAACGGTTTTTGGGAACTTGTGATTTAATACAGTCGAATGATTTTTTCTTATCTTCATCTGTAGTACATGGAGATTTTTCTTTCTTAATCTGATTAACATCCTGACATAATTTTAAATTAGATTGCACGTCAGCAGGCACATGCACTTCATCTTTAATGTCCAAAGTGGACCAGAGGTCATCCTCTTCGATTTCTAATTTTATTATAGATTTATTTATTTCAGAATCTAATTTCATGTCGTAATCAAATTCGTTCGCAAGAGTCAACTTTTGGTTGGTGTTGGTAGATATATCATTTTCAGTTTTAATAGTTTTGCAGTAGGCTTCACCCATGTCCCCCTCTTGTTTTATATGTTCCATGATAATGTTTTGATAGCTACTAGCTTTATCAGGCTTTCTTATCTTATATATTCTATAAATTATTTTTACTAAGCACAAGACACAAGCATCTATAAAAATGATCGATTTTCAGTGACATGAGAATTAAAATATATTAAATGATACGAAAATTCACTAAAAAAATTAGGTATCGATGAGGGCTTTATTTCGTAATTTATACTGTTCGGCGAAGTGCGCATGATCAGCGCAGCCGGGTCATTACTGTGGTGACACGCTCGTGATGAAAGTGTCACCACTTTTTGCGGTTGGAACCAAGCGAGGTCACGTCATTGGCGTATCATATGGGCTTGCTAAAGGTATAGAAACGACCAGGATTATTAATGAAAATCTAAAAAAAAATAATTAATTTATATATTATTAGTTAGTTAAAATGGATTAGATGGTCTCGGAAGCTCAAGTCCATTAGTCACAGATTTTTCTAATTCAGTTTCGAAAATACTATCCCATCGTTCTTCGTTATGATCTTTTATGACACATAGAAAATCAGAGAGAAGTGTGACTTTTACAGTTAAAACTGATATTCAATATAAATGTTTCCCTACATATTTAGGTTTTCTTACATATATACACATACATATAAATATATATATATATATATATATATATATATATATATATATATATATATATATATACATATACATATACATATTTAAAAAAAATTATTATTATTATTATCATTATATATATATATATATATATATATATATATATATATATATATATATATATATATATATATATATATATATATATATATATATATATATATATATATATATACACATATCTATATACACACACATACATTATATATTATTGACCGAATCCAAATGGAAAATGTTATATCTCTTTGAATCCCGTTCCTACTTGATCTACTTACCTTGATGTAATAATCATTTATAGTGTGCCCCTGGATTAATAAATAGAAAATACATGTTCCAGTAAACTTTTTGACAAGTTTGCTTCCTTTCTGATAAAAAAGTCTCACATGAAACCATTATTTTTGTAGGCATAGAAAGTTAGGCCACGATGCAGTGTTATTTTTTAGTACTATAAGATCAAAGGTTCACATTTTCACGAGCAAATAAACACGCAATAGCGTGTTTTAGTGAATTTTCGTAGAAAAAATTCACCAATGAGTTCGCGACTTTTCAAAAACTGAAAAAATAATGGGCCGATTTATTAAAATTTGGTGAGTGTGTTCCTTTTGCAAGTGGCTTCGATAAGTTCACTATCCAGCAAAATCGGACCACTTTTTCTGTGAAAACTTTGGCTTTTCTTTCAGATTTTTTTTATCTCCGGAAATAATAAAGCTATGGCAACCAAATTTGGTATCCAGGTTTACGTTATAAAAAGTTTATTCCGTACTAAAATTCAGATCTCTAGGTTAAAAGAAAAAAAGTAATAGGGATTTAAAGAAAGAAAATTTGGATCCCACTGATGACCAAAGGAACGCACAAAACCAAAAATATTTTGTATCGATAACAAAATCTAGTGTATATTACAGACAAAGATCAAGTTTTCTGGCGCAAAAAGGTCAACAATCACCAGAAAAAATATTTAGAAAATTTAATTCTAATCTATTCTATATCTATTTTGTTTGGCCTAAGATGTAGGTCCATTGAGTTATTAAACGTAGTCTAATCTAGTGACGGTTGTCGATTGTCGGACTTTATATTGGCATCGCCATATTTTCTCTATTATGTTTGATAGTCTGATACGTATTTAGCGTAGGTGCGGCTGATTGTAATAGTTGTAGAGTTTTTATTAAATCTTAATGTTGTTTTCTTTCAAAAAATCATTTATTATCTTAATTGTTTTAGTGTTTAGTTTAGTTAGAATTTGTTGGGTGTGTTATGTGATTTTCAATAAGTTTTTTATATAGGTCCTTATTTTGTTGTGGGTGGGTTTTACAGTTAAAGAGCATATGTGTTATGTCTCCTTCTTCTCCACAATCACAGTTTTGTGTTTCTTTCACTCCTATCCTACATAAATGTTTTGGGGTTGAGCAATGTCCTCTTCTCATGCGGATAATGTTTGTTTTGTGTCTTCTGTTCGTGTATGGATATTTATTAAACCAAGGTTCCAAAGGCAGATAATTTTGGATAGATTCATACCACCTGCTTTGGTTTTTCTCCTTCCATGTTTCTTCCCATTCGGTTTTTATTTCATTTTGTAATGGTTCCGTTAAGTTGGACGTGCTTATTTTAGTTTTCAAGGGGGTATTGAGGTTTCTTCCAATGTTGGCTAGTTGGTCTGCTATTTCATTTTCTGTTATATTGGTGTGTCCTGGTATCCATGTCAGGTATACTTCTTTTCCTTTTTCCCACATTTCTATTATTGTTTGTTTGGTTTGCAACTGTAGTGTTTCAATTTTTATTATTATATTTTGGCTGTGATATTTTTCGAGGGCACTAATCGAATCTGAGCAAATAATGGCACTTATGTTATTTGTATTTATGTATTCGCAGGCGGTTTTGATAGCTACTATTTCAGTGCTGCATATGTTTGTGAAGTCCGGTATTCTGGCTGAGAATTTGTAGCTTTTAGTGAATTTTCATTAAGAAAATTCACTAATAGAGAGGTATCGATGGTGAGACTTTTGAAAAATTTCTTCAAATGAGCGCGAATTTGGTCCTCTAGAACCCATATCCAAGGTCGGTTTTGATTTTTATATGCTTATATATATATATATATATATATATATATATATATATATATATATATATATATATATATATATATATATATATATATATATATATATATATATATATGTATCCAACTGATAACTCAAAAAATACTTGACCGATCTTCACTAAATTTGGGGATTACCTTGATTTTGTTAATGGCTTGGATGAGTTCGAAGATGAGCACCGTAGGTTTAATTTTTTGTATAAAAAATGTAAAGGAAATTTTTAAAACGCAATATTTTTTTTTGTTTGAAGTACTGCAGTGATTCAAATGAAAATTTGCACATATAAGGGAGATGTCAAAATAAAGTTGGTAACCAAATTTCAACTTAAATGGTCCACGAGGAAAGAAGTTGTTCGAAAATAAAAAATGTGTAAGAAATAAATAATGTGTAAGGAATAAATAATCTACGACATCAGTTTGAATTGCATAGGCATTTCGCACATGCAACGTTGACAAGGATAGTTAGAGTATTAATGTGTTTTTTATTACTTTAGACCCGAAAAATGTAAATCGTGGAAGCCAGACAACGGTAGTTAAATATAAATAAGCAGGGTTGTCAGATATAATAAAAATTATGTTAGTATGAAAACATATGGACCTAACATATTTTTTTTAAAATTATTAATGACATAATTCAAACAATAATCGCGGTACAATAACCAAACATTTTGAATTACCAAATCCGTATCATATTTTAAATTAAAACGTATTTGTTACCAAATCCGTATCATATTTTAAATTAAAACGTATTTGTAATTTACAACTTTTTTTTTATTTTCTTAAGTATAATTGAAGACGGGGATGTAAGATATATGCCCGGTTTCACAAACGCTGGTTAAAGTGCCGGTTAGTTAATCCTCCGTTAACGTTAATCAATGATTAAATATTGGCGAGCGTTTCACAAAGCATTTTTAACTCCCGGCGATTAGCAGTTGATCCAACTTGGCAACAATGCAAATACGTCACTGCTTCGGTGTTTGACAGTTGAAAGACAGCATGACAGCATTATTTGTTATCGTTTGCGGTAACGGTGTTTTGGAATTGTGTGATATTTGTGTGTTTAATTAATTAGTAATAAGAGGACAGACCTTGGAACCTGCAAAGAAAAAAGTGATGCCTGGCAGCACATCACTGTCCAGTTTAATGCCCAGGTGAGAAGCGATAGCCGTTCTCAACAGCAGCTAAGGAACTTATATGACAACTTGAAAAGGAATGCTCGAAAGCAAATGGCTACAGAAAATGTAAGTCTATTTTCGGTACAGTTATCAACATATTTATTAATTACAATTTTTTTACTAACAGAGACAGCGCTATGAGGACCTAGGTGTGTCAAGAGAAGAAGTGGGAAATTATCAAAAAGCAAGCTGCATTGGAGAAGGTAATTATATAACCTTTTTGAATAAAAAAGTATAGTAACTATGTAGTAGTTAGAGTTATTTTTGCTTATACTGTGGCATTCGATCATTGTTCGAATATAATTTTATGTTCAACCATATTTCATTATTTTTTTATAATCATGCCTATATTTCTTAGATAAACACATAGGTGACATATACCCACTTACATAACACACATGTGCTTATGGTTATAGATAAGCCATAACTAATTTATAATTTACTTGTAGAAAGAACGGCAAGAAACTGGTGGTGGTACCTGTTCTACCACTCTACCGGATGTTGGCAGTCAAGTATTGGGTTTGCTTGGGGACCAAGTAAAGCCTTTAACAAATCCTGCTGATAGTGCTGCAATATATTTTGGTAAGATCATTTGTATTCAAATGTAATATAAGTTGTTAGTAAGTAAATTATATTTTGATAAAAACCGATGTGGGATAAAAGCTTGAAGTTTTATTGTTTTTTCTAAAATAATAATCATATATACCTAATATACCTTAGAAATGTACTGTGAGATTTCCATACTTTAATGATTACATACAGTTTTTCTACTGTTCTAATTATTTTACTAGCAAGACAGGTCCTTACCTAGTTTCGTCAATAGTTGTTGATTTTATAGTTTTTAACAAAATTGTAATTTATCATCATAATACAAAACTTAAAAAAACAGCATATTATGGGCAAGAATATGTTTTTTTTACAATGAATCAACAATAGCTAAAAGCCAATGTATTTTTGCTAATATGTAAAATGGAAGGTACCTTTGTTTTAAAATATCAAAACCACTTTTAAGGTCGGCTTTTTAGTAAATTTTTATTTTAAAAAATTCCTCAATAGAGGGGTATCGATGGTGTGATTTTGCAAAAAATTTTCTAATGGGCGCGAATTAGAACCCATATCTGGGGTCAGTTTCCATTTTTATATGTTTATATATATCCAAGTGATAATTACAAAGCTCTTTTAATGAAATTTCGTTAATATCTTGCCTTGGAAAATACCTTACTACATACCAAAATTCAACTGTGTAAGTTTATAGAAAATTGAGTTATTCAAATTTTACTCTACATTATCAACCTCACCATTGCTACAGTACATAATAAACTGGACACTACACTTGCCCAGCTGCTGTAGATATCATTACATGATATGTCTATAATATTTTGACAAAGCAGGCTTTCAGAAAGCACATTTTCTTTAAGTTTACACATTTGTTTTAAATACACCTTTTTTTTTTCAGATATTGATCTTCCACTATTTATTGAACCCACTCCCGAACCTTATACTATTCCTGATATCAGTACTCCTGAAACTTCTGTACCCAGAAAAAAGGCTCCAAAAAAGATACTAAAAAGAAAACACACGGCTGAAGAGCTAAAAAAAATTTATTTTCGTAAAAAAATTCAAAATGCTGACTTGCAAAGAAAGCAAATGCTGCAGCAGCATAAAATACAAATGAACATTTATAGGCTACAGTTACAAAAATTAAAGCAATAAAGTCTGCTTAGTTTTAAATATTTGTTTTCTTGAAAGATTGTTGATATTTATTTTTAATTTCCATTTATACATTTAACTTACAATAATGTGTATAACAATTTAATTTAACATTGATATGATGACACATAAATCCAACAACTCCTGTATGCCACCTTAGTTATGTATGGTATTATCATATTACATTATATGTTTTAATCAGAGAACACTTCTGAAGATAAAAAAATTATATATAAAGTAACTACAACTATATTAGATTAAATTGCAACTAAATTAGATTAAATTACAACATATTAAAGAAAAAAGAGCATGGTCTCACAAAAGCAGTAAAAATTAAGCACTGAAAGCAAAACCTATAGAATAGCAACACATTGTTTTATCTAGAAAATAAATCTTATATTTCCAGTATGTATTAGGCAGAGGACCCTAGAAATTGATTGTTTCACTTGATTTGAAGAAATTGAAAAACTAGCACATCATGTTGGAGTATATTATTTTATGAACTCAATTTATTAGCCTAATTTGCCCAATCGACTAATTTACCTTACGTAATAAAGAAAAGCGATCTTTCCCTTGGGAGATGACAAACGTTTAATAAAAATAACCAAAACGCTTGGTATAACTTCACGCAAGTATACTTTGTTAGGTTGAAACACAGTGTTTCAGTCTCACAGTTATTATTGATGAACGTAAGATACCTATATATTAAAAAGTCTAGACACAGCAACATGATCTGACAGTAAACATTTTTTTTAATTTAAAGCTTATAACTTTTGTTCTTGTAACATAAAGATCTAAATGTTGGTGTATAGTTAACTTTTTATATCTTAACCTTAGTACCAAAATTGGTTGACATAGCTTTTTTCTTTCGGAGATACGAATTTTTTCTGAAAGAAAACCCAAAATTTTCTCAGAAAACCTGGTCCAATTTTTCTGGCTAACAAACTTATCCACGCCATTTACAAAAGGAAGAAAGGAAGGTACCTGCCAAATTCTTTCAAAATGGGCCCATATTTTTTTGAGTTATTGGCGTGATATATATATATATATATATATATATATATATATATATATATATATATATATATATATATATATATATATATATATATATACATGTATCAAAACTCAAAGGTCGTGATCTTCCCATTTGTAGATTTTTTATACAAAAATTCACTGAAATGAAGTGCATACTGAATTATTATGCACTGAAATCTCCAACTTAAATACAGATACATTTGTTCATCTTTAAAATAACCAAAAAATAGCTAGGAGACTTGAAATACTGAGACTGAGCTTAAAAGTTCAGTATATCCTATGAAATTTCATCGTGTTTCCATTATTTTTACTTGTCATACCTAACCCTGTAAGTACCTTGCTATTATATAATATTATATACCATATAACTAATTATTTTGAAACACGGTGTTTACAAGTGTTCTTCTTACAGAATCATTTTGGTGTGTTGTTGTTGTACTCTCCATGCCTTGATTGAAGACATCTTGAGCAGACACAGCTTCACCAAAGACATCCTCAGGCAGTTCTTCGTCATCAAAATCAATTGCCAAGTTATGGAAAATACAGCAGGCCACTATAACTCGTAACACCTTTTCTGTCTGTAAAGCCATACCATGCTGAAGGCAAGGAAAGCGACGTTTCAGTACTCCAAAACACCGTTCGATGGTATTCCTTGTTTTGATGTGAGCTGCATTATATGCTATCTCGGCATGGGTCTGTGGTCGCAATATGGGTGTTAATAAATATCTCCTACATGGGTATCCACTATCTCCGAGCAGGAAGTTGCTCCCATATAAACCCCTCTCAAAATCAGATGGCAGTGGAGAATCGTTAAATATAGTGCTGTCATGCACTGATCCAGGCCACCTAGCAATGACATGCATTATCTGTAAATTTTTATTTATTATTATTTGTGTATTTATAGAAAAAAAGCCTTTTCGGTTTCTGAACATTTCTGAAATGTCTCCCCCAGGTGATTGTATCTTAATGTGAGTACAGTCAACTGCACCTATTACACAGGGAAATCCCGCTATTGTAAAGAAATCCAGCACTGTTTTTTGAATTTCTTCTCCTTGTGGCATCTTTATAAATCTTTCACTCATAGAAGAAATTTTAATAGTAACTTTATTAACTATTCTGCATACTGTGGCCTTCGACACATTAAAAATGTCACCAATCACCTGCTGGAAGCTCCCTGTAGCATAAAACCGCAATGTAATCAGCATTTGATTCATTGCTGTCAATGCCTTATTCCTGTTAGTTGCTGGTTCTAGGTCAGGTCCAAAAATGTGAAGCAGCTCCATAGTGGCTTCTTTAGAAAAGCGAAAACGTTGCTTAAACTCAATATCATTATATATTTCAAAGGGATTAGTTCTTTCCCTTATAAAACGAATCCTTCTTGGCGATTCTCCATCAGAAAGTGATGACAAAGATGTATCAGGCATTCTAAAATATAAAAATATATAAATAATTGTAAGAAAATGCATATATTTTAGTTAAATATATATTTCTAATCATGTTTTGTTTCATTTTTATGTATATATTTATCGAATTTTGCTTAGAAACAGACATGAAATTTTGTAAAAAGAATCTGTCAAAATTGAGTCAAAAGTGTTTACTTTTGCAATTATCTTGGTATAATTATTCATTATGAACATAATGTGATATAATTTAAGCAATTACTTACCTTATTTCTTAAAAATCTGTTAAAATTGCAATAAAATTGATATTTATGTTGAAAACAACAAACCTCAAATGTCAAATAGCAAATGACATTGCCATAGAACAACTGCTAATCGATACTTAACCATCGATTAAAGTTAATCGACCGTTAAGCAAGTTTAACGGTCGATTAAGCCTTAATCGACCTTTGTGAAACACTTAACGGGGGATTTTGCATATTTAACGACCGATTAGTTAATCGACTGGTTAGTTAACTTTTGTTATCACTAATCGGGCTTTGTGAAATAGAAAATACATTTTAATCAGTCGATTAAGCCTTAACGGACCGTTAAATATTTAATCGAGCTTTGTGAAACTGGGCAATAATTTTCTCTGTTAGTGGCCTGGGCTGGAATAGTATACGCATGCTGGGAGAGTTTCGAACGGCATGGTATTCGTTGATATGTGGTTGGTTGCATAGGCTCGAGGTCCGTAGATAGAATCGTAAGAATCACGTTCAATTGATGTCTGGCAACAAGGTACGATCATGCTGTCACTTGTCACTTGCGATGTTTAAAATTCAACCTGTTGCCGTACAAGAAAATTCATTTCATTGCTTTTATTCGCATAATTGAGATAACTGTAAGAAATTGAGAGATATCCTACATAGATTGCATGGAATAGCCGCTTTGCTGGACTACAATAGGTTGAGTTAACAGGTAACCTATACAGGACTCACTCGACATCAGTAGTGTCTAATTAAATCGAGGCACGATAACCCTCAACAAGAGGTAATGTAGACTTGCGAATTTATTTTTTTATATCTCTATATCCGATGTTTCGCATTTTACAGGGATGTAGTGTTAGGCAATTGAAGTCCTTGCTTTCACCTAAAGCGGCGTGGTGTTTGGCAATATCTAGTGTTGTGTAAATAGAGGCAATTTCTATTGTTGGGTAGCCTCTGGATGTTTTATGGCGTGTATTTCATTGTTTCTGGTTTTAAATTAATGGTCCAATTATGTATGGTACAGAGTCACAAGCATGGTATGGTAAGGAGACCATCTTTGGATTCATTTGCAGGTCGTAGTGGTAATCGATTGTCATAGTTGTACTTCCAGACAGTCGAATGTCAACCGAGAGATCCAAGGCAGCATATAGAGTTTATGGTTCAGATAAGTTGTAGCCTGTATGCTTATAAAAGACATATTACTTTTGACCCTTTTAACGGCATTTATGAATATAATAGCTTCCTTTTGACTGGTCATTAGGGTGATTAGTAGATTACGTTGCTATTAACAGACAGATAAAGGTATCTTGAGAGTTTGCAATGCTTCATGTTTATTATTTGAGCTGTCTGAAGCTTACATTGATATAATTGGTCAGAATTTTGCGTAGGTGACTCAGTAATTATTAGGATATTTTTACCAAGGTGTACAGCTTGCTTCACATACTATACAGAGTGATAATATTATTTGAGCTAGATATAGGATCTTAATACTGATATTTTTAAAGCGTATGTGAACTACACATATACACGTTTTGTGGTAGCTTCTTGATTTTAATGTAGTGATACTTTTTGCTAACTAATTATACAGCTTGTCTTGTCATTGATATCCATATAATTGATAGTAGTTTTTTATAACTGGAAACCATACAATTAGTTACAGCGTAGGATATTTTGTTAACCAGATTGGTTACGGTAGCTTAGATGACTCTCAATTTGCTTGCCCTAATATTTGAAGGTGTATATATTCATCGTTGACTCATTGTGTGACCTATTATAGTATCTGATTGTGTTTTTAATACACCAGAATGTTATTATATTTCTTTTTTGTACTTTGTGTTATATTTAGTCTGCATTTACTCTCTCATCCCCGAATCAGTGATACTGTTTTAACTAGTGTGTATTTGCTGCTATATTAGCCCTGGGATATCGGACAAGCGAGCATAAGTTTATGTGTATGTGTCATATATTATTTAGGAGGATCTAATGGTTGCATATTTATGCCACTTACATGCACCCACGGGTACTTTCCTCTTTTAGGTTAATGTAAGTTACAACATTTTAATATCCAGTCCTGCAGAGTTTTTGTCATGGGTTTGACGTCCGACGTATCTCCCAGGTTGGTTTTAGGTACAGCTACCAGTGCAGTTCAGCGAGTTCTTGATTATAGTTGGATTGCAGGTGATTAAGGAGAGGTATTGTGTGATAACAGCTTACTTTAATATCCGGTACTGGGTGTAAAACAATCAAGTGGCGCCCCCTTTATCTTAACATCGTGTTTAAGGAACCCACGGCCTACTCCACTGTCTAAAGGCTGCCGGCCACCTAGAATACCGGTAACTTTACTCTATATTTCCAATAGATTATAACGTTGGTTGTGTTTGAAGTTTAATAGGTAGGTTATAGCCGAGAGGGATTATATAAACAATTTGGGCGGTCACAAAGTATGCAATGGCTGGAAATTATTTTGCGCTATGAGGAATGTCTCTGAATGTAACTCAAAGTTAATAAGATGTTCACACTTTGAAAAGTGTTAATCGATAAAACACTAGAAATCAGGTTATATTTTTGTTCCATAATTACCTCAAATATTTTGTTTTTCTACCTAGTTCAAACTATTTTCTTCATTGATATCTTCTATTCCATCTCAAACAAATCGTTTCTGTGGAGTTCGAAGTGAAACATTTCTCTAGTTTGTTTACCTCTGTCTTGTAAAATATGTTTACATTTACTGATGAAATCCAATTTCCTTTTCCGAACTTACTTTTGCATTCCTTTATAGCATATGTTATAAAACCAATTGTATTTGCAGTAATTTATAAATGCTTCTCTTCTAACATATCTGATTACACAGATAACCATGATTACATAGAAATTAAATCTACTTTGCAAAGTATACAATGGCTAGCAATGATTTACCACTATATATCATATCTCTGAATATAACCCAAAGCTTAATAAAACTGTTTCAATTTTGAAAGGCATTAAATGACAAAATACTAGAAGTCCGATTATAGTGTTTCTTCATAATTAGTACCAATGTTTTACTTTTCTACCTGTTTCAAAATATTTTCTAACTTACAAATGCTTCTGTTATAGCTAATATGATAAATTATACGACAGTGATCACAGAAAAATATTTCCTCATACATACACATATGGTACCAGAACAGTTTCTAGGCGTGACAAACAGCTTTGCCAAGGGGTCCATTAAGTCCTGGATCAGAAACGAACATCAGATGTACTGGGCAGACCAGGGCTCACACACGGGAAGTCAGTAATTGAGAAATCCAATTTAAAGAGAGCTGTGGAGCTGCTAAATCTTAGCAGAGGACAGCTCAGAAACACCACAAGACTCTTGACGGTACACATGGCCGTCAAGAAACACTTGCATAAAATGGGGCGCTTCCAGGGGGACCTGGCGTGCAGACACTCCCGCTAGGGGAAGGAACCAGCCCAGCACATCTTATGCGAGTGTAAAGCTCAGGACCGCAAAAGACTGCTCTACGATGAGTCTAGACCGGAGACAGGGCAATATAAAAATTCAGCTTGCCAATTACTATGCAGACTAGTTCAAGGCGAAGTGATTTTTGGAATGTGTAAAGTAGAAAAGACAATGGGCATGCACAATAAACCAAAGGCTGCGGTGCTATGACGCAGACGACCCCTAAGGGAGAAAAAAATACATATACAACGTAGTGCATTTGACAAGGGTTTGAAAATACAAAATTCAGACTTTAATATAAATTATATCTTAACATATATTTTCCTAATTTGAAAACCATATTGCCACAGAAAACTGAAAATCATGTGGTAACACTTTTATATAGTTAGTAACAATGATCTGTTTTCTTAAATCAAAAATATTTCCTATTCTGAAAAACATAATGCCACAGAAAACTGAAAATCATGTGGTAACATTTTTAATATTTAGTAGCAATGATCTATCTGTTTTCTTAATTCAAAAATATTTAATTTATACATTATATTTGTTTTCTATGGATGTCAATATTTTGTTTATTTCATTACAACATGTGGTATAATTGCTGATGAATATTGTGCATAATTGACTGCTGAGGCCATAAAAAATTTTTTAGACGTAGTAGGCAAAGTAACACAATCCATATAATGCATATGTAATCTATAAAAATTCACTAAAAATTGTTCGTGTAATATTTTATATGTTTATATATTCTTCTATAATAAAAAATAAAAATCCATGTTGTTAAAAAAAGATACAAGTAAATAATTTCAAGCATTTTAAAATACTTTGGTTGCTTGTTTAGTGTCACAAATAAACTGTTTAGCTGCTATAAAGGGTAATATCATTTGCATGTCCATTTTGAGTGTACTCTACATCATTGAGTAAGAAAACAGTATTGCAAATATTAAACTTAAAATTGTTGTACAGGAAAAAATGTAAACTGAAGAAAAAAAAGTTAATATCCATAAACTACATATTTAGAATAAAGATTAGCATAAAGTTTTCCAATGGTCCCTATTTCATTTTATAAATATTAACATATTTTTCGAAAGTAAAAATGTTTAAGAGATAAGAATTTTATAGAGCCTCGTTGATCCAGGGGTAAGAACGTGTGCCTCAGAACCAAAGGGTACTAGGTTTAATTATTATTTTTTTCGCTTTTCCACTCATATTTACAGTTCCTTTTCTTCGCCCTACACCCTTATCAACTCCTGGTCCTGTAACTTTTTTAGAGGTTGTTTATAAGAAATGTTTGTTGTGGGTTATGCACCTAGGAGAATCCTAAGCATGTTTCGGAAAACAATTCTCAAAACCCTCCATGAGGTAAACTGCTAATTTACCAAATTTATTATATATATATATATATATATATATATATATATATATATATATATATATATATATATATATATATATATATATATATATATATATATATTTCATTTTGTGCTGTTTAGACAAATTAAATTCCCGATTGTCACTTATTTTGTTTATTTTATTAAATTAACCCACTATAAAGATTTATCTAGAGATCTTGTATTTTATTTGTCCCTTTGGTAGTACCTTTCTTTTTATAAATCAAACATCTTAATCTTATGAAAATTCACTACCATAACGCACTTGCTGCGTCCCGAGTTTTTTATGTGTGATGTTATGCCAATTCCTGCTTTGTATGTTATCGGGTCCACAGATCCATCCGTGAAAATAAATGTGTATTCCTGGTGTTCGTTTTGTATGTAATGAAAGTGCTTTCTGTTGTTTTCTTCTTTTCTAAGTTTGAACTCTTTTGTTGGGATGGTGCTCAGCTGTGTTTTGATCTTATATTGGAAGCAAGGCAATGTGTTTGTGATTTCTATTTTTGGTGTGAATGAATTTAGTGTTTGAAGCGCCGTTATGAGATATGGCTGTGTCCTCTTTCTCCAGTATCCATTTTGATGCATACAATGGTTGTACAATGATTTGGCTAATATGATTGTCGGGTGATTCTTAATTTTGATAATGTTGAGAGTATATTTTATTGCTAGCCATCTTCTTATGAATTCTAACGATTTTTCCGCTGCTTCCGCTAATAATATGTAAGTGGGGGTGCTTCTCATGCAACCGAGTGTCGTTCTTAATGCTTTGTATTGAATTTTATCTAACTCGTATATGATATTTTTACATGCTGGACTTAGTAAGTTGGAGGCAAAGTCTAAATACGAACGTACTATTGATTTATACAAGGTAATTTGTATGACCGGATCCGATCCCCACCAGGTACCACAGAGCGCCCTCATTATATTGAGGCTTGCATTTGTTATATTTTTGATTGTCTCTATCTGTGACTTCCGGTTAAGCGTTTCATTTATTATAACGCCCAAGTATTTGGTTCCCTTTTTATAAGCGATTACATTATTGTTGTATACGAAAGTTGGATATGTTTTTATTGTACTTTTTTTAAAAAAAGGATTGCTGCACTTTTTGTAGGTGAAATGTTAAAGTTGTGATCAGTCATCCCAGTGTGTATTTGTTTTAGCGCTACGTTCATCTGATAGATAATGCTGCTTTCGTTCTCACCGCTTGCTACCAGTACGATGTCGTCAGCGTATTGAAGTAGTTCGATGTTTATGGGTAGGTCTTTTTCAATATTGTGACAGTATATGTTGAATAGTAGCGGACTGATTGGAGAGTCTTGGGTCAGACCTGTTTTAATTTCTTGAGGACCATGAAACATATTATCTTGATCTTTAACATAAGAGTTTCTATTGCTAAATATTTGGTATATAAGTTGTGCTATTTTTGGTTGTATTTTGTTTTCTACCATTTTTTGATAGAAAATATCCAGTCTGACGCAATCATACGCTGATTTTACCTCTAGCAATACTGCTAGTACTTTTTTGTTCATTGAAAACGACAACTGTATGTATGTGATTAGATACGTAAGGTTCTCTATTATTCCCCTGCCTTTTTAAACCCATTTTGTAGTGGAGGGAAAGTATTTTGGTTCTCTAGATTCCATTTTATTTGGTTTGTTGATCATGTTATCTAATGTTTTGAGTAAGCACGACGAAAGTGCAATGAACCATAACTGGCTGGGTCAGTTGGATCTCTATCTGGTTTGAGTAAGGACAGGAAAATGAGATAAAGCCATGCGCGCGGTATTGGTATTTTTTGTTCTAGTATCTCGTTATATGTTTTAAGTAGTATTTCCTTTGCAGTTAGGGGAAGATGTTTTATCATTGAGTGTGTTATGTTGTCAAGGCCCGGTGTTGTATCTTTTTTTTATTGCTTTGATAACATATTCTAGCTCTATTATTGTAAAATTTTCCACGTTATTATCTGCTGTTATTAGGTTTGGTACCATTTGTTGTTGGCGGGGATTGGGGAGAGCTTGAAGTATCTGTCAAATGATGTTTTCTGGTGGAAGCAGTGATTGACTGTTGTTTTTTTCTGCTGAATTTCTTTATTGTGTTCCATATTTTTTTGATTGGTGTATCTCTGTTCAATGTATGGCAAAATTCTACCGTCGTTTAGTATTGTTAGGTTTAAAGTGTCCAGGGTCTCTAATATGTTACGTCCGTTAATGTTTGTTATTTCACTACCCCACAATGGATTTTGAGCGTTCATATCTCCAATGACGATTAGTGACGAGGCGTGGGGTTGTATGATAGTAATCAGTTGCTGTGATGTTATTCTAACGTCTGGTGGTATGTTTGTGGTTAGCAGTGATATATCATTTACTTTAATAGCTAATATTTCAATCCTGCTTGATATGTCTGTATAGTTTATCAATCAATTAACACAACAAACGTAACTAATACTGTCTTCCACACGGAGGAAAGAATAAAAATGCTCATAAGAACAATTTGGAGAACCGAATTCATTACAATACAGATTTTAGACCTGACGATCGTTTCTCTAATAAAGTTAGCGTCATCAGAGGGATAGCAATAGTTCATAGTGTTACTATAAAATATGTTTTAGTATTTTCCCACTAATAACCAAAAGTAGAAATGATTATGTGGTGTCTACCCCGGAAATACAATACTACCTGGTTCCGCACCGAGATGGCGACCCTGTCGTACACAATGTTCTAGGAGGCTGGCCACCATAGACGTTTTACTTTATAGGTGTGTTTTCGTTGTAATTAGTATACCGTACTGACGAGCTTTAATTAGAATGAACCTGGTCTGCGGTTCTAGTTATGGTGAGAATACATGATGGCGACCCTGTCGTACATCACACAATGTTCTAGGAGGCTGGCTACCATAGCCGTTTTACTTTATAGGTGTGTTTTCGCTGTAATTAGTATACCGTACTGACGAGCTCTAACTAGAGAGAAACTGGTCTGCGGTTATAATTATGGTGACAATACATGTAGCTTTACATACATTGTCCCTATATTAGGGAAGAAGTGGGCCAGGGCTAACAATTCACAAAATTGTTGGTTGGCTGTACACAGTCTCTATTTCATAACATTTTGTGTTATTTGGAGCTGTTGTGATAACATACTACCTGTTTCCGGACGGAGATGGCGACGCTGTCGTACTTATTCTACGTAATATAATAGATTTTGTTTAATACACACAATATTTTAGTCTTGTGCCCTTTTCTTAGTTCCAGTGGCACTAAAAATGTTGCCCAGTTCATCTGAGATATCACAAAAAATGGTTTAATCTACCTTCAGCACCATGCACAATTCTAGTATATCTTTTACCAATGCACGCAGTCGCTCATCAGCAGTCTATTACTTAGAGGTACTTTTTACATCATCCCTTGGTATATATACCTGCGGACATTCTTGTGTTTAAACCGCGTGTATTCGAAATGAAGAGATGTTTTTCCAGATATATATTAACCAAAGAGTTTTCATTCTCATTAACTTTTGCATTTCCGTACTTTATATGTCTTTTCTTTTCACAAATATAGCCTATAGTTTATAGCTTCACCAACAATTATTCTTTAACCTTGTAAACATATGTCTAGCACTGTATTCATGCATTTTCAAAAGTTACCATCGATCGCTTACTGTCGCCGTTTGTGGGTGAATAATAGGCACCCAAAAACCTTTTACGTATGCTCGTTTTCATGCGTACCAATATTATTCTTGAAGAAACACATTCATGATTTCCTACGTATGCCAAACCTCTTTTATTCAGCTCTCTGGCTGCCATGAGCATTTTTTTTTAACACCCGACCATATGTGGTATTCATCCACCAATTCGTCATGGCGCTCCTTTCATTTTGTCTCACTCATGCGCACAAGATATTAATCTTTCCTCCATTAATATCTGGCAAAATCTCATGTTCTTTACTCTCCTAAAGCATCATTTAACTGCGGCTTTCTTCCTTAGTTGATACGCCGTCGTCAGTTGCGTCAGGTAAATAATTTTTCATTTTTGTTTTTCGAAATGTTGTACCCGTTGCAACTTTATTTTCTGAGATATAACGACCGTACACCGTTTACTTTTTCGTGGGTGAAGCTGCTGCCTTTTTTTACCGTTTTCGGTTTGGGTACCTTCGGTTGCTTTGTGAGGCCAGTTTTGGCCTTTTTCGCCTTGGACGACGACTTCGGTTCAGCTGCGGCGGAAGCGGGTTTCTTTCTGGCATCGGCGGGCTTCTTCACCTTGAGACTAGATGGGGCCTTTTTCGGTTCCGTTGCGGTATTCTTGGCTCCCGCCGCCGCGTTCGGTTTATCTCCAGCGACTGCTCTCTTCTCCTTCTTTGGATGCGGGCTTCTGGTCGCCGCCGCCCTATATGGAGCCCGATGCCAGCTTGCAAAAACCGGAAGTTCCTTTGCTCTTTGACTGTACCAGAGAGCCGGAGGCGATGGCCGATTTAAAGTATTTCCTGATAAACAACGCAAGCTTATCGCCGTCCACCTTGTAGTTTGCGCCGATGTACGTTTTGATGGTTTGCAACGACGAACCGCCACATTCTCTCAAACCCTTGATCGCTTTGTGCACCATCTCGGTGGGGGTTTTCACTTTCCTTTTCCTGTATATTCCAGGTCTTAATTTTCCAAATCGTTGCAGGGTTGTCTACATGTGATGGGCGCAATATATTCAGTCTCTGTCGTCCTTCACGAGTTATGCTGTCCGATGCATTGGTTGTGGTTTTCGGAGTAGTTACGTATGTAGAAGGGGGACGAGTCACAAGCAAATCCGCATACCCGGCTCTCACTTTTTGACAATAACAATGGAGCCGTCCACTGATACATGTTTCGTAATTTTAGTCACAAACAATGGCCGTAATCCCAGGCCTATATTCCAGGTATACTTAAGTTATTCCTGGACAGCCAGTATCTCCGCTGTAGAGACTCTATGATAGTTTTTGGAATTTTGAAAGACACATCCTGTAACGAAATTCACCGAGACTATAAATCACTTTACAACAGAGAATAATTTTAATGAAAACAAAAATTTATTTTTAGAACTAATCACTTAATCGTTATTTAATGGGAAATATCATTGTGGAACATTACAAATAGTGACAGAAAACTAGAGTCGACTGTATTAATATAAGTGACTTTTACAAAACACATGTTTTAGTTTTGTTTTCAATCTAGAACTAGAACCTAAGCGTATTTTAATTACATTCGTATGTGTTTCGTGGTTCCTATTTACAAGCGCATGTTGCAGTGGACCACTGAGTTTGACATACACCTTTCTCTGGGTACTCACAACATTTGCTGCAGTCACTGTCAAAGTTGCAACGCTTTCCAATACATCTTTTAGCACCTGCAAAAAAGTTAATATGCGCTTTAGGATATATACATATGTTATATGTTGTTAATATATAAACTCCAAAATTTGGTAATAATTAGAGTGTTAACAATAATAACACAAGATAACCAGATTAAAGATGATTTTTGGAAATTGGCAAGCAATTGGACCAACAAATATTGAACCTGCGTACAAATGTCCATCGGCAGGCGCTTACTTTTGAACTATAGTGTGCCATATGCGAGGCGGATACTTAAACACCGTTAGGATTAAGGGAAGATGAAATACGACATCAGAATGAGACATCTCAGGCACATATCGACAAATCGGCGTTGAACTACCTGTTGGTGTTGGTACAGACGCTTCAAAAAATAAAAGAGTTTTTGCTGAGAGAAAGAAAATTACTTAAATATATCGTTGGAGATCAGTCGGTCCGACATGACAAAAGAAACATGAGTCTGTCGTCAGAGACCATCCAGCACGTCACTGGAGGAAGTCAAGCCTTTGCTGCAATATACTACAAACAGAGGCACGACGCAGTCGCGAACATATTTCATCAAGAACTGGTTCTGAAAATGGCACCTTTAAATCATAATAAGGTGCCCTATTATAGATACACTCCTGAGTATGTTCTAGATAATTCCGTGTACAGGGTGTACTGGGATCCAATCGTGCTTACAGGCCAATACGAGTTACTCACAACAGGCAGGATAAAAGCACAATGGATACGTCCTGCAAATAAGTGACGCTGATTGATGTGGCCATTCCGAATTAAAGTAATTTGGAGATGAAGTACTTACAACGAGGAGATCATCAGGTACAGACACCTTGAGCTGCAAGTGAAGAGACAGTGGAGGGGAGATAGTATCCAAGTGATCCAGATAGTCATGTCGACAACTGGTGTGGTTGATAAGAATCGTCTAGAGTACCTACATTAAAAGACCTGTGGTTGTCAGAATATTTTTATAAGATGCGGCTTAAGACCTACAGCCAAAGCATCAAGTTAACTAAACATACAGCGGAAGCATCAGAGAAAGCGTCTATTTGAAATGAATTTTCTGTAAGTATTATAGTAAAATGAAGGACAATGGCGGTTGAAGCTGAACCTTAAGGGTTTGAAGAACACTCTTCTTGCGACATTTTCTACACATAGTCCGTATTTCTATCAGGTTCTCTGCCTAAATGTTACGAATTTTAACGTTTCAAATCGTGATTTTGACGTTTTGAGGAAAACTTAAAATTTCCTTAACTGCCCACAACTTTTTTTGTTTAAACCTACATAGCTAATTTTAAATGCGTAGTTCACTATTTATAATACAAATACGTGTACCAAATTTGGCTGCCCCTACTTTGTTGTTTCCGGAGATATAATTTTTTTCCGAATGAAAACACAAAATTTTCCCGGAAAACCTACACCGATTTTCCTGATTAATTAACTTATCCAAGCCACTTTCAGAAGGAAGGTACTAACCAAATTTGATCAAAATCGGTTTGATATATATATATATATATATATATATATATATATATATATATATATATATATATATATATATATATATATATATATATATATATATATATATTTCTCATTAATTGATTTCTTTTTAGAAAATTCACAAAAACTAAAACTAACCTCTTATTACGGGCCTAGTTCGCGCTCATTTAAAGAAATCTTCAAACTCAACAGTTGTGTCTAGCGATTTTTTTTACAAAAACTCGTTAAAAATTTTAGACTAATAAATAATAAACTCTATTACTAAAACTACTGCCACAGAATCAGAAAATACAAAAAAAATTAAAAATAGTTTCTATTTGAAGTAAATTTTCAGCAAACATTTAAATATTTTATTAAAATGACAATGACTGTTGAAGCTGAAACTTAAGGTTTTGTAGAACACATTTCTTGCAACAGTTTTTCTACATATCCGGTATTTGTTTCAGGTTTTTGCCTAAATGTTGCCAATTTTGACGTTTCAAATCACGGATTTGACGTTTTAAGAAGAAAAAGTATAGAAATTCAAATGTAATTTTTCTGGTATTTCTTTTTTGGGTAAAAAAACTTAATCGTTGTAATATACAATAGATTTTGTTAGCCACACAAAATCATTTGGTTTTGTACGTTTCTCTGGCCATCAGTGGGACCCAACTGTTTTTTCTTTTAACTTGGAGATGTAAATTTTGGCACATAGCATAGTTTTTATAATATAAACCTGTGTATCAAATTTGGTTGCCATAACTTTGGTTCTATTTTACTGGCTAATGAACTTATCCAAGCCACTTGCCAAGGGAAAGCACTCAATAAATTCGATTAAAATCGTCCCATTACTTTTTGAGTCTTCGGCGTGATCCATACACACACACACACACACACACACACACGCACACACACACACCAATATATATATATATATATATATATATATATATATATATATATATATATATATATATATATATATATATATATATATATATATATATATATATATATATATATATATATATATATATATATATATATATATATATATATAAACTGAAACTGACCTTTTTCGGTACGTGTTCTAGGCGTCCTAATTCACGCTCATTTGAACAATTTTTTTCAAAATTCAAAAGTTTCGATCTTCTCATTGGTGAAATTTTTATACAAAAATTTACTAAAAAGATCCTAACATAGCAATTTTGAATTCTTTGCAATCAGTAACAGTCATGGACCGCATAGAGAATATATATAGTTACCATGTGAAAGAATTAAAGCTTCGCATAAAAGTGTTTTATTAGACAATGATAAAAGGGGACTTTAAGAATGTACATATAAGCTTTAGGCTACTGATTGGCATTTCAGGAAATTTTCCGAAAAAGTTCGCTAATGAGCAGATCTCGCCTTCTGAATTTTGTAAAAATTACTTCAAATGCAGCTTCATGCTCAAGCTTCAGCACGTACTAGGCACCCTAGGACCCACATCCCGGGTCAGTTTTCATTCTTATATTTATGTAGGTATGTATGTATGTATGTATGTATGTATATATATATATATATATATATATATATATATATATATATATATATATATATATATATATATATATATATATATATATATGATATGATAATGTTGAAGGAAATATGAAAAAGCTGCCTCAGATATTTTGGGTCACCCTGTCACTGTGAACTAAACACCAGTATGATCCTATGATCCAGAGCAATCGAAAGAGGGGAAGCACTCCCGTTCTCCACGCCTCAAGGATTTCCGTGTTGAATGAAATAATTCTGCTAGATTTTCTGGAACACGATAAGACTGTTACGGGAGCACACACACAAACCGATCAAAGGTGTGCACTTTTTGCAAGACAACACCCCTTCTAGTCGATAATTGCACTACGAATAATTGATAAAGGTGGTTTTGAATTGGTTGGTCATCCGCAATATTCTCCGCATTTTGCACAGCCAGATTATTTTTTGTTCCAAAAGCTAAAAAACATTTGAAAAGTAAGTAAACGATTTTCGATAAACAACGAAATCATTTGTGCAGTTAAGAAGTGGTAATAATAATAATAATAAATAGAAGATAAATAACTGTGTTAATGATTTAGGATTGCCTTATGAACGTTGTCCTTGGAGGAGATTATGTGGAGTAAATAAAATTTTGTTTCAAAAAGTGTTGCGTTTTCTATTCTAGGCTAAGTACTTTTCAATTCGTCCTCGTATATATAGGTTGCATAGAGACATGCAATTATATTACCGTGGATTTTAAACTTGCATTTTGTCAAATTTTATCATTTAAGAAGGGACAAAAGTTAAAACTGGCTTTTAATATATTTTTAAAACTTACTTGCTTCCATAGCCTGTGGCAATACAAGTGCACAAATAATAAATACAGTAAAGAAATAGCCAATAAACTTCATTTTTGATTGTTAATTTGTTAGACGAGTTTAATTAGTAACCTTATGATATCTTATATGTCAAATATCTACTTTTATATTAATAAATAGTAAACAAAAACTGTAATTTACTAAGGTTTTTATCACATGATTGACAATGTAATTTACCTTGAGTCACATATACTCTTGACACAAAGTGCTCTCGAACAAAAACTACAAAATAGGCTGTTATAATTGTAGGTGTGTAATAAAACTGATGTTTAAAAGTAGTAACGCACATATTATCTTCCTGACGTTTAAGCAACTGTAAAGCTAAGTATGTCTCCTTAATAAAGACAAATTAATATTTAATCATCTATATAGAGAGTAAAGGGAGTTATATATATATATATATATATATATATATATATATATATATATATATATATATATATATATATATATATATATATATATATATATATATATATTTATATATATATATATATATATATATATATATATATATATATATATATATATATATATATATAATGTTTATTTGCCAAAATATAAGTACAATGAAACGCCACTTATATAAACAAAAAGGATCTACAAATAAACATGGTAAACTCACTAAAGTGTCTTTTGACACTTCAATGTGATTAAAAGTAGTACAAAACAAAAAAAAAATCAACAGAACTTACACATTGAATACAATAATCGTTAGTTTGCAACATGATCTATAAAATCTAAAACTAAACATACAACTTAAAACTACATTATGAACTAAACAACACTGACCCCAGAAATTTAAGAGGCAAACAAAAACAAGTTTTAAAAGAGTAACTGACACAAAATCCGTGTAATTGTATTACTCAAATTGTAAAATAGGCATTTTGAATGTACTGTTTTGCTTTCTCTTGTGAGGTAGCGATATTCCTAACCATCTTAGCGTTTGTATATTGAATTGTTAGTAATCCTAAAAAAATACAGCTGCCTGGGATCAATCATCCTAACCTCCGTGTAAAGTTGTTTGGCAGGGGATGTATGCTCTCTGTCAAATATTATTTTGAGAATTTTCTTCTGAGTCATTTCGAGTTTATGAAAAATGTACATGTAAAACACCGCCCCATCCAATAACTCCATACTGTATGTGCGGTTCAACCGGAAGTATATATACTGTCCTCAGTATACCGACATTCGTCAACTGTTTAAGATATTGAAAAGTGTGTATCATAGATCTAATTTTTGCGTTAACGTAATTTATGTGCAAGTCTCGTCTAAGATGTTGATCGATACACACTCCCAGGTACTTAACATTGCTACTCCTCTTTATTGACATATAGTACCGTAATTCTAGGCTTTGAAAATCCGGCAATGTATTCACATAGTTTATAAATGGTATGAACACTGTTTTTTAAAGCTGATTGACAGAAGTTTGTGGTCAAACCTGTCTTTTATTTTTTTCAGGTCAAACTCTAGCTGCGCTTTTAACGCTGTCCAACCGTCTGCTTCAAAGTATATAGCCGTGTCGTCAGCAAAACTGATGACAAACCCATTTGAAGTATTTAGAAACAAATTATCAAAGTACATTATAATAAGATGAGTCCAAAGACTGTTCCCTAAGGCATCCCAAAACTCAATTGTCTGGAAACTACTCCGTGTGGTACCTATTTGTACGCATTGTTTTCTACCAGTCAGATAACTCGTTATCAGTAAAAATGCTTTGCCTCTAACACCCATATCTTCCAATGTATCCAGTAATAGGCCGTGACTTATTGTGTCAAATGCTTTACTTAAATCGAGAAACACACCCAACACCGCATTTCTCCTGTCAAGTGCTGAATAGATCTTACCTGTAAGTAACGCAACGGCATCTTGAGTGGATTTTTCTTCTTGAAGACCAAACTGGATATCAGATCAAATTTCTTTGTAAAGGCACACAAGGTCTGTTTTTTAATGCCATTTCTAATATTTTGGGCATTGAGGTGATAATAGAAATGGGACGGTAATTATCAGCGCTGTATATATCTCCCGTCTATAGATTGGTCTAACCACAGATATCTTGACGGCCGAAGGACAAAAACCATTTTCAATTGCATTATTTATAACATAGGTTAATGGTTTAACAATGTAGTGAACAATATCTTTTATAGTTTCTAATCGTATGCATTCTATACCACTCGTTTTGTAATTTTTTAGAGTCATGATAAATTCAGTTATTTCAACTTCGTCACACGGATCTGAAATTTATACGTCTCTTGGGAACATATTTTGCATTTCTATCTTGTTTGCCAGATTCTTTACCGTACTTGTAATTATTTTTTGTTGTTGTTTGTTAATCTATTATCGCTGTTATGTAGCTGCCACACACTTACAGTTTTATTTGGCTTTATATGTTGGTTTATAGACCTCCACAGATTTTTTGTTGAGGAACAATTTTATCGACTTGTAGTCTTAAATCATTATTCTTTGTCCTTCTTATTGCCTGTCTCACTGTATTTGGATAATCTTTATACTGAAGTTCTAGCTCTATATTATTTGGATGATCCTTCATCTTTTTATACTTCTCATCCCTTATTCCTATACCCTTGATAATTTCAGAAGCATTCCATGGTTTTCTACCTTTGTTCTTCATCTTAATATTTTTGGTTTTAGTATGTCTATTTAAAAATGATACCATCTTTTCCAGAAATGTATCTGTTGCAGACTCTACATTTGGTGAATCGTATACGTTATTCCAGAGGCAAGACAAGTTCTTCTCTAAGGCTAGACTAATCAACAATTTTTTTGTTATAAATCGATGTCTTTCTTCCGCCTTGCCTTCTTTTCCTAAAACAATCTGCAGCAATATCGGATAATGATCCCTAACAAGATCTTAGACTATTATAGGTAGCAGTCAACTTTGCAAATTGTGTCTAGACTTTACAAACATGTGATCTAAGCAAGATTTTGTGTTTCTTTGTACCCGTGTATACCAATGTATTACCGAAATAAAACCAAATTCAGCAAGAGTTGTTAGATATTCATTTGACTCAATATTCCATGAGTTTAGTATATCGATATTTACATCACCAGCAATAATATTATAGTCACAATTGAACGATGTGCCAGCCAGATATACATTTAAAGCCACTGTGAATTTGCATATGTCCATCTGTGGTGATTTGTAAACCGCAACAATTGTGAAGATGTTAAGGTGCGTATTGACTTGAGCATTTTAGTCCGAACGAACCGAACGAGTCGAGGGCGCACGTACGAACCAAACAAACATTTGTGAGAAAAGCTTGTCATGTTCGTAGTGTTTGTACTGTTTGCTATGTTCCCGTATGCGCCAGATAACGATAGCCACCTCATACAATGTATATAAGAAGTACAGATCCCGATTCAACACACAAGGTCGCTGACGAATGGGTTAATTAATGGCAGCGCAATTAGAAGAATAGACTATTCATGGATGGGTAAACAACTAGACCCAACTTAGCAAACGGCCACCTGCCAAGATCACCTTCAACTCAGCAACCAGTCACCTGCCAAGATCACCTTTAAAACAGCAACCTAGTGTGGAACCCGCCTCTCGGTCCACGCCCCACCAGATACTATATATGGAAGCTACCAGACCACGGACGGTCCTACATTGTTATTGCTTGAGTTTCTTTTAAGTTGTCATAAATTATCTTTATCATTTTTATTATTATTTATAAGTATTTTGTGTAACTATAATCAATAAATTATTTAAAAATTCAATTGTGTTAACAAGAAAGTTAACTGGCGCAGTCGCAAAGGATAGTGCTGAAGAACCAAAAGTATATTGATTCTTTGCGTTTCAACGCTTAACAGCCAAATAATCGATCAAAAGAAAAACCATGAAGATAGCAGCAATAGCACCGATTCTGTAAGTTGTTTGCTTCCTTTATTTTCCTATATATATATATATATATATATATATATATATATATATATATATATATATATATATATATATATATATATATATATATATATATAGAATGTAATCCTCATATATTGGTAATATTATATGTCTGATAGCGATATTGACGAATTAAAACAATTAGAATATAGATTAAGGAATATTAATATTGGCGACATTGATATTGTGGAACAGCCTGATAGATATAACTCTAGAAACAATTTAAATATGGCAAATCATTTCCAAGAGTTTTACCTTAAAGCAATTCCCGAATTTAACGGACAGCCTAAAAATGTAGGGATTTAAGGCTAGATGCATTCTCGCAACAATTAGAACCGTAGACCGGTTTCGCACTCATTAGAGCTCTTCAGCACGGCATACTAATTGTAGCAAAAATGCACCAAAAATAACACGGCTACAGTATAGCCAGTCTCAAAACAATAAGTGAGTGGTGAACGTGTCGCCACCTAGTTCGGAACCAAGTACTATGTTGTCACGCCCGCTCCAAATAACACAGAGTGCATTATTTTTGGTGCATTTTTGCTACAATTAGTATGCCGTACTGAAGAGCTCTAATGAGAGCGAAACCGGTCTACGGTTCTAATTGTTGTGAGAATGCATCTAGTCTTACATACTTTGTCCCTATATTGGGGTAGAAATGGGCCAGGGCTAACAATTTTTAAATTGTTAGTTAGTTGTATACTGTCTCTATTTTTTAACACTCTGTGTTATTTGGAGCGGGCGTGACAACATAGTACTTGGTTCCGAACTAGGTGGCGACACGTTCACCACTCACTTAATGTAGGGATCTTTTTAAAAGCTTGTGCTCTAATAATGAATCATTTCTATAATGCAGATAATCCAAATTTATATCTTAACCATTTTCTATTAAATTACATTCAAACGAAACTAATTGCGCAAGCCAGGTTAATTATTAACACGAAAATTATAAACACATGGGTAGACTTTAGACGTGCCATTGCTTAAAACTTTACAGACCATCGAGATGACATTAGCTTACTAGTTGAATTACTGACACTGAAACAGAAACATAACAAGGACACCTTTGCGTTCAGTAACCGTTGCAGGCACATTGAACAATTACTTATCTCTAATTTAATATCAAATGAACATAACGAGGCAATTTTAGCATTGAAACAAAAAATGTACAGATAACAGACACTCAAAGCATTTATTGGGGGCTTAAAAAATCCGCTTGGTATGGTGGTTCGATCCACGAACACTAATAGCATAGAGCAAGCATTAAAATTCATATTTTCTGAGGAAAATTATGAATACAGGGACAAATTATTACAAAAATCAAATGTCAATAACAATAACAATAACAATAACAGGCACGACAAGCAACAAAAACCGTTCTTCCAGAGGAATACCCCAAATTTTAGCAACATTTAATTTCAGAAACCGTTCCAACAGCAAAATTATCGTGCACCTTTTCACTATAATTCAAATAGACCCCAAACATCTCACCAACAATTTCCGGGAAGCCATTCAAATCAATACTCAATGAGAAGACCCACGTACAACCGTAATGACAATGATAGAAAATATCCACAGGCTATGGATGTCAGCAGCAATAACACAAGACATACCAATTTCAACCGACAACAACCGTCACAAAATAGACGGAACAATTTCCCTTCCAATAATTTTCAACAACGACAAAATTTCATACTAGAAGAAACGAAGATCAAACTTAGCTGCGAAGAAAACGAAGAAACCAAAATAATCAGCGGAACAAAACTGGCGACTCTGAAACCTAAATGCCAACTTATCATCAATAACGAAAGATTCAGTTCCCAACCATCAAATTGGTGACAAATAAAGCACCCATCTTCCCAGACAAATTACCAGAATTAAAATTAGAAAATGTCCAACTGCACGACTTGAACAATATCAAATCCCAGTTACAATCAATCAATGGCGAAATTCCAGGAACCATCAATTTGCCCATATACCACCCTAGTGTATGGACAATTATATTATACATCGTGATAATAATAACAATAATCACAATAACTTCAAGATACATCTTGCAGAAGTCAAAAAAGGAAAGTGCCGACTCCAAACCAACCACTGGATTCCCGATGACTATTTGGAACGAACCATAGGCTTCGTTCTCTAAAGGATGGAGGATTTATTATTATTCATAAGTATTTTGTGTAATCAATGAATTCTTTTAAAAATTCAAGTGTGTTAATAAGAAAGTTAACTCGCCAGTTTGTTTTTGGTGTTCGTAGAGTACAAACCTCAGTATAAACTATGGACGCGGAAAATGTGATCGTGGCTGCTGATGCATTTTTAATTATACAAGCTCTAACAGGTAAAAGAAGAAATGCAAAAAGAATTTGAGCGAGACGCCTGTTTTTACGGCGTGAAAATGCGACGTTACTGAGAGATATGGACAGTATTCATGTTAAGAATTTTACTCGAATGTCTGCAGAAGATTTAGAAAAATTAATATGCCTTGTGGAACATATAATTGCTAAAAAAGACAAGCAATTTCGAAAAGCTATACTTGTCAAAAATCTCTTAGCTATTACTTTACGCTTCTTGGCTACAGGGGATTCATATAGCAGTCTACAATATTTATTTAAAGTTTCTAAACAACGCATCGGTGTGATAATTGTAGAAACCTGCAACGCTCTGATTCAAGAATTGAAGGATCAAATAAAGGTGAGATGAAGTTTGTTTATTTTTTTTATACCACAAAACATTTTTATTATCAATCCTTAAACATTAAAGCTTATTATAAATCCTTAAACAAAACAAACATCTTTTTTTACCAATCGGTAAAACCTATGGACTCTTCCTGATTTTCTGAAAAGAGGGTATTATCTTGGCTAGGTAGGACATTGGTCAGGAGGGTGTATGACTGTGTAGTGGCATTACATTGTGATGGGGCTTGAGATGGAGGTAAATGGGTAGTTGACTCTGGGTATGAGTTTATAGATGTTACGGTGGGATGAGATTTTGTTGAAGGGGTTGGAACAGGTGTCTGACTGGCTGACAATGCAAAAGATGACGGTACGCTAGTTTGGGAGTTTGGAGAAGGGCTAGTGACAGATGTATGATGAGGCGACGACAAAAAACTTGGAGAACGAGCTGGCTCTAAAGAATATACACTAAACCTGTGCCGTCGTAGTGTCCCATGTCAGCATTAAACAGTATATTATTAATATGATGTTCTACTATATTTCTTGTTTTATTTGTGTAGGCTCTTAATTTATAAGCTACGTGCTGCCCATACATACTACATCCATCGGCTTCGAGAGCGTTGTTTGCAACTGCACTTTTTAAAATCCCCAAAGCTTCATCTACCTTGGGATTCTCTGTTGTTTCAGATGGCTTCTTCCGTTTACATAGTGGGTTGACCGATCGTCTTTCTGCAGAAGTTTGAGGCGTGGTTGTTGCTATTTCAACCGTTTGCGACGCCATTTTCGGAGTTTGCGCCACTGTTTCGTCATTGCCTTGTAAAGTCTCAGCGTCTTCATAGTCTAGTTCCTCAATTTCACTTTCTGGCTTACTATATTCCTGAAATGAAAGATAAAAATAATTTGTGACGTTTAAAAAATCATAACACTTATAATCTTCATAAACGGTACGCAAAACATTATTTTTTGTTTTATACCTAGACCTACTTTTTTAAAATCAATATACGTACCTCAACTGTATCTAATGTTTTCCTCGGTTCATCTCTATCCAAAAGAAACGCCAAGCGTGGAAAGGCAAACCATTTTGACTTGGCTCTAAAAAAATTGATAATTGTTATTAATCATGGAGAGATCCATCTTATTGTGTTTAGGTTATTATTGTGTTTGTATTATTATTATTGTGTTTAGGTTACGATTTGTACAACTATTACCTTTTCCAGTTCCTACAGATTGTTTGTCCTTCGCCTCCTCTCTTCTAAAACTTGCAAGAATGCTCTCCAACTTTTTCTTGGCTTCTCCAGGGGCACATCCTAAATTTTCGTCAATTATTGTCCAGGCACAAATTTTTTTACTTTGTTGTAATATAGTCCATGTTTCGGATTCCATAGTACAGGGTACCTTTCATACCTATCTATTAACTCCAAACAATTTTCTCTGCTGCAATCCATTTTTTTCCAAAACATACAAACAAATAAATCTGACAAAATTAGCGCGAACGTTCAGCACGGAAAGACCGGGACGAATCTCCGTACCCACTGAGCGCCCACGAACGACTAATTCACTTTGAGCAAATCATATTTACCGACGAGCTGCCAAAAAAGTTTGGCGCGCTCGGTTCGTCAGAGTTCGGCTCGGACAGACGTACTGACTAGCCGAATTCGACTGTGCGCGCTCGGCTCGTTCGGTTCGTTCGGCCTAAAATGCTCAAGTCAATGCGCACCTTTACAGTGATCTACGTTCAATCTTTTGGCTGAGAGACTTCCTAGTATTTTCTCAACTTTATAAGAATAATCAGGTTCTTGTTTTACGTAAACTACAACTCCATCATTCTGGTTGAATGATCTGCCATTATACAACATATCCTATCCCTGCACGCTATATAAAGTAGTGTTTTGGATCTCTCATGTTTCTGTCAATAAAATGCGCTCAAAACTCTGGTCAAAGTGATTGAGAAAAACTTCAATCTGTGAATGATTTTTATTTATACTTCTTATATTGTTGTAAACAATTTTTAGATTTTTGTGGCTATTATTTACTCCCAAAATTAAAATTTGCTTCCTGTTTACTACCCAATACAGTATCTATGGTTTCTATATTAAAGCCGTGCAAATAAGGATTTATGTAAAACTTATTTAGGTTAAATAAAATGTTTTTCTCCCAAATATGGTCAAAACTATTATTTACCTACACGTCCCAACCAAACGAGAAACTTAAACATAATTGTAAGTATACACTACAAATGGGATACACCAGTATAACAAAGAGAACAACCTTAATATATCATTCAAAATGACATTGTACATGATAAGTCAAATTAGAATAATAAATAAACAAATAAAATAAATAAAACTCCTTAAATATGCCACCTAGTGCAAATATATAAATATGTTTGAAATATGTAGCTCAATAAAATTAAAACAATTATATGTTAAAATGTAAAACGGTTAAATCAAATCTAATTTAAAGTCTCAGTACATCACACAACAAAATACGCGGTTATAAAAGAATAATAGATAAGAAAAAACAATAAAAAACACCACACCAAATTTATTTCCACAAGTAGAATCCAAAACAGCAACGCCAAAATAATAACAAAAATTCAAACAAAACAAAATCATGAGTTCCAATATCGTCAACCACAAAATTAAAACTAAGTCAAGTTGCAGCTATTATTCACACCCAGAGTGAATCAAAACTGTAATATATATATATATATATATATATATATATATATATATATATATATATATATATATATATATATATAATACCTTTATTATCCATTTTGACAGCATACAAGCTACATTGGATTTGTCAGCCTTTTACAATAATTAAATTTTCACTACATTAAAATATTCATTTAACGTATAAAAACACTGGTCTGATAGAAAAGAAGAAACTTGACTTTTAAACACCTTAATATTTTGGATATTTTTTAAATTATTAGGAAGATAATTAAATATTTTTAATCCAATACAGTTTGGAGAGTCTTCTATCATCTTAGTTCTAGCATACGGCATACAAGCCTGTCTGGTACTAAAGGTATGAACATCACTGTTTAGTCTAAATTTATCACCATTTTTAAAAACATATATACACAACTCTAAAATATATAAACATACCACAGTTAAAATTTTATGATTAGAAAAGTAGACCCGGCATGACGTCATCTTTCCTATGTTGAAAATAGAGCGTATTATTCTTTTTTGAGCGATAAAGACATCATGCAGCAAGGTAGAATTACCCCACAGACATATACGGTACCTCAGTCTAGAATCAATATAACTGTAGTATAAAGATATCAGTTGCTTTTCAGTCAAAACATTTCTTATATTTATAAATAAAAAATTAAGAGATACAAGCCTTGAAACCAATGTCGTACAGTGCAACTTCCAGTGGAGATGTTCATCAACGTGTACTCCAAGGAACTTGTAGTTATTGACACACGTTAGATAAGTATTGTCAACACCCACACTAAGTATATCAACTTCCCTCTGACGGGGAGGAAATCTCACCATCTCTGTCTTCGAAGAATTAAAATATATCAGACACCGAGAGAACCAACTCTTTAGGTTATTAAAAAAATGATGACATTTATTATTCAAAGCATCATCTGTCTTTTCAGAAACGATTAGAGACGTATCATCCGCATACAGAGTAAAATGCGCATCAGGAGATACATTATCAAGCTCATTGACGTGAAGGGTAAAAAGAATAGGGCCCAGTACTGAGCCCTGAGGCACACCAGTAGGAACAACAACACGCTCAGAACATACCCTGCTTATTCGTTCTGATGTCTTGAACTTTATCTCAGTATACTGTTCTCTGTTCGTCAGGTAGGAGTCAATCCAGCCAAGCGCATTACCTCTCAAACCACAACAATAAAGCCTGTCACACAGTATCCTATGGTCAACACAATCTAAGGCCCTGCTGAGATCACAAAAAATCCCAACAGGGCACTCACCAGCCTCCAAACAAGTGACTAAGCCCTGATAGATGTCAATGGGAGCCGTTGTAGTGGAGTGACCCTCTCTAAAGCCATGCTGACAGGCAGACAATATACCACACGACTGCAAAAATTGTTCCAAGCGATTTAGATAGCTATATTCAAATACCTTTGAAAAAGTCATAGATAATGTAATCAGCCGATAGTTGTTCAAAATAGTTGGATCATTCTTTTTTATTAAAGGAAAGCCCTTACCAACCTTTAGGTCACTAGGAAAGATACCCGACTCAAATAAAAGATTTACCAAGCAGGTAAAAGGCTTTATAATATGTCTTAAAACTTTCTTAACTAAAAAAGGTGGATTTTGGCTCGACCGCACGAAGATTTATTTTTTATTTTATTTTATTAACAAAATATACAACTCGTCTTCACTAAAAGGCAGTAAATACATTGTTTTGTTATTGGGGTTTTTCGAAACGTTTAAAGGAGGTAAGTCCTTAGGAATGTTTTTAATAATATTTTTAGGTGCTTCTACAGAGAACGAATTGAATAAGTTAGCGATTACCCGTGGATCCGTAACTAGCCTCTCTTCGTGTCGTATTACAATGTTGCTATGTTCATTGACCTGCTTGCCATTTAGTTCCGAAATCAGATGCCACGCGGCTTTAGTCAGATTATCATAAGCCAGAATCCTATGTTGGCAGAAATTCCTTTTAGTACATCTTACAAGTTTTTTATGAGCAGCCCTTGCAGACCTGTAAGAATCATCCGCCTAAGGAGAAATATATCTCAATAAAAATAAGTCATTAAGTCTTGAACTAGAGGCTCTGACCTCAGAAGTAACTCACTCACGGCCCTTTGATTGTTTCCTATATATCTTACGGAGTGGAAAATATAAATGAAAGTAATAAAGAAACAACTCATGAAAATTCTTATACCCCTCATCAATGTTGCTGGCAGCAAAAACATTTTCCCAATTTTCACCAATAAGGGCACTCTCAAAGTCAAAAATAGATTCCTCATCAAAAACTCGCGTCAAAGAAACAGCGCTATGATTCGATTCAACTGAAGCTGTGTCAAGCTACAACAATACTGTCATGTGGTCAGAAATATTATTGCCAGTCGCAAGGTATGCACCCTTACTAGAAAAATTAAGAAAAGCATTGTCGATGGTACTAAGAGTATTATCCGTTACTCTGGTAGGCCATCCAACTACATGAGTCATATTAAAACATTTTAGCATGTTAGACAACATATCAAACCCTTTACTTACAATTCCATAGCAATTTAAGTTGAAATCACCAGTAAGAACAAAACGTACACCGGGCCTGACTAAATAGTTCAGCATATCAAAAAGCGAGTTAATAAAAACACTAACATTACTTGAAGGCGAGCAATAACAATTTAAAATACAAGTTTTAACGTCGTTATAACAACAGCATATACCACAGACTTCAAATTCTTTCTCAATGCAAAATTGTTCTACATTCATTTTTTTAATGGACAGGTTATTCTTAAAATAAATCGCTACCCCTCCTGCCTTACTGACACTTCTACTAAAGAAACTACCCAGGCTGTAACCATCGATTTTTAAATAAGTGATCGAATCGTTAGTTTGCCAAGTTTCTGTGAAACACATAAAATTTACATTTTTAAAATGTACTAAGTCAATTAATAGTTCATTAATTTTGTTTATATTTAAACTCTGCGTATTTAAAATCACAATGTTTGGGTCACAATATATATATATATATATATATATATATATATATATATATATATATATATATATATATATATATATATATATGTGTGTGTGTGTGTGTATCTATATTGCAAATTGTAGTAGTTTATATGAAATAACATTTAAAAATTCCAATTTCCTTTGCATGGTTGTATATTTACAGTTGCATATAATGATATACTAAATCAAACATATTTCTCAATCTTACCAACTGCCTAAAGGAATATAACTTAATTTTCAATATATCTAATCAATATTTCCTTAATTCAAATTGCGCCGGCAACTCTCATACTCAGGGCTTTAATTTAAAAAGGTTCATTGCTCCCAAAATTAAATTTATATTTTATAAATGACTGATATTGAATATTTAAAAATTTCTCAGGGTTATTCAAATATACAACAATATTGTAAACATTTATACCTATTTTATTCAAAAACAAATTATCAACACTCTTAACAACAAAATATAATATCAAATGAATTTTATAGAGATCTCTTTGTTTGAGTGCTATTAAATTAATTCTCACAATTTCAATGACATAAATTTTAAATACTTGACATTTCTCATGAACTGTTTATTATTATTATTATTATTATAATGTCTGGGTACCTAAATTTTTACTCAAGTTGTCACTTCTGATGAGGTGTAACCATTGACATTTATCATTCTTGACTATGACAAATTATGGTGTTGTATATGGTCTATTACTTATTACTCTATGAAAGCTTGTTTTGGTTGACAGCCAAGACAGGCAGATCGGATAGAACATGATCCATGTGTCAGACCAAGACAGAAAATTTGTTAGTTATAAATTTTCAAGATGAGTGAAAGCAGTGCGCAAGGTTTGGAGCAATTTCTTAAGGCTCTGGTCGAAAATATGCAGCTTATGCAACAGCAAGTAGCAATTGGTTTAGACTCAAGGTGCGGTCGAGGGTAAGTTCAATCACCAAGGGCAATTAATTCTGGTTCAAACGCTCCATGGCCGAAGCCATTAATTGTTGATAGCAGCAATATTAACGAAGATCTTCATTTATTTAAATCCAACTGGGAGAATTACCTAAAAGCAACAGAAATGAATCATTGGCCAGTTGAATTTGAAGAACAAAATTGACTATTAATTATTGGAGATGCAGCAAAAATGAAATTTAACAACTTCGGGTTAACAGAAGAAGGCCGAAACGACGGCATCAAAGTTTTGCAAAAGATAAAATAAAAGATGATCCGTTACACGAACGTTGGTTACTTCATACCAGCAATCAATTGCCAAATGAAGGGTTTGAAGCCTATTTAGTTAGTTTGACAAAACTCATGGAACGTTGCCAGTTCGATAAGATCCCTCCTGGAAATATAAAATCAGTGATGTTATATAGAGATAGATTAGCATTTGAAATTCAAAATGATGAGCTAAAAAACGAAGTTTTTTCAAGCAGGCATCGAAAAATTAAAACTAGAAGAAAGTGAAATACAAGGTGATAAAGTAAGAGAAAATACAATCAAGGGTGGTAGTGTTCCGGTTTTGAGACCCAAACGAAACATCATTCGTCCTAAAAGATATGAAGACTATGCGCTATGAATTTGTATTTTATTTTAGACATTAACAGTTTTCTAATATGTAGTTTAATTTTAGTTTTGCATTACCTTAGAGTTAACACAGGTAAGATCTGTTACAACACGGAAAATGTTGCATATTTTTTTCTCCCTCAGGGCTTGTCCGCGTCTTTGCCGCCCCGATAGCACTGCAGCCTTTGGCTTATTGTGCACGCTCTTAGTTTTTCTACTCCACCCATTCCAAAATCACTGTGCCTTGAACTAGTCTGCACAGCGATTGTTAGGGTGAAGTTTTATATTGCTCTAGACTGACCGTAGATCAGTTGTCTTTTGCGGTCCAGAGCTTTACACTCGCACAAGATGTGCTGGGCTGATTTCTTCCTCTCGCCGCAGGGTTTGCATGCGAGGTCCCCCTCGAAACGCCCCATTTTATGCAGGTGTTTCTTGACCGCCTTACTCTGGTCTAGCGTGACCTCAGGATGACGTCTAACAATCAACGCCATCCCGAGGCCCTCCGCAGCCTCCCTATACAAGCCAGTCTGCGCTGGTGTTCCGGCCCTGCCCCCTTTGGGAGATCTGTCTGTAGTAGACGTGCTAGAACCCGAGCGCGGCTTCTTCTGACTCGCACTCCCCTCGTGCGCCTTTACAGGTGCCCTGACCCCTTTGGAAGGTCTGTCTGTAGTAGGCGTGCTAAAGTCCGAGCGCGGCCTCTTCTGACTCGCACTCCCCTCTTGTGTCTTTACAGGTTTCTCGACCCTCCACGCCCCGGTCGCCATTTTCTGCGCCTGTCGGGGCTTATTTCTTTGCGCCCTGGAAAGACGCTTGGACTGCCGGGACAGTCCCTCCACCCCTGCAGTAGGGTCCTCACTGGTAGAGGGGCCCCCAGAGTCCGCGTACATCGCCGCCCTACGGTGGGACACAGCCTCCAGCTTGGGTGTCTGGGACAAGTCCGTGGCCCATCCCCCGTAACTACGTCGGTCGTGAGACCTCCAGAGTCCACGGACGCTGCCGCCCCCTGGCTCGTGTCTGTTTCCGAAATAGACTCAAGGCACTAGTCTGTAGCCGGAGCCACTCCTCGAGCCTCATTGGTTTTGGTTTTATTTAAAAATTTCTTCTTCATGTTGTTCCCATGAGAATGAGGAAAATATTGTCAACACCATCAGAACCCTCTGTGTGGTGCAAGGCGGGTTACTCTGGAGGGTTGCCCGGTACTTCAGAAGTTCCGCTCACGACACCATCACCCTGGTGCCATCCATCCCTAGGCACGGGTCACGGGACACCGTGGATTGGGGGAGTTTTCTGGTCCTCCACGTCTAGGTCCGTCATGTTTAGTTATAAGCAGGGTCACCTCGTGCAGGATGCGGCTCTTCACCGCGCATGAAGGTCTTGGGGAAAGCTTCATCGAAAGCTCATGTTGTTGTTTCTGCTTCCTCAGCTTGCCCCTGAAGTCCTTTGGTCCCCGACTCCTCGACACCAGGGATGTTTATATGGTCTATTACTTATTACGCTATAAGAGTGGCAGACTAAGATATGTCAGATCTTATGTTAAATATTGAAGTTGAGTTACTGGAGAGTCCTCTGGATAGCAGATCGTCTCAACGTTCGGTAAGATCTTATATATTACTTCTACTTTTACATTTCTTTTGACTGTTAGCTTGTGTATTTTTGATGGATGTATGTGTATTGTGAGTGTTTATGTATCGTTTTACTCATTTTAACATTTCCCAATATAAATAACATCATTGGACTATTGCTTCAAACATGGTGTTTTAGATTTTTTGTTAATACTGTTGCACTAATTTTTATTCCTACTTTTCAGATTTTTCAACACTCCATTTGCAATGCTCGTACTCACACTGCTCTGTGGACTTCATCTTTTTACTGGAGTTAATATCACCCAAGCTACTACCTACCTATTTACGGTGCTTGTACTTCGGTGCCTTATGCCTTATTGGATCAAATTACGCTGCCAATTTCGCCTCAGATTGGACTTATATGGATACGTTAATTCTGTGGCTCTGCACGCAAAACTGTTAGCTTTCGCTAGAAATATTTTTAGTTTATAATTAATAGTTCTGTTCTTTTTTCAGGTTTAATATTTTTAAATAATATTACAACTTCCCTAGATAAAGCTACTATATTTTAGAATTAGAATCAAGTACATCTAATTATTTATTTTAAACCTGTTTTTTATTTTATTTTCCCCCACATAAATTTCTTTTGAAAAAATTATGTTTTGTTGTCTATAGTTCTCTCCGCCTTGTTATGGTTGCTTAGTTCAAAAATTTGTATATATCTTTTATATTTAAAATTTCACCATCTGCTTTTTCTTTACTACTACTATAGGATTAATATATGATGTATCACATCTTTCTATGACACTCTGCTCTAACATTATATAAATCTCGTTTGCTATCTCTTTTCGATATCGATACGGAATAGGATAAGTTTTCTTTTTAGTTAATTTTGATTAAGGAAATTCACTAATAGAGAGGTACTGATGGTAAGACTTTTGGAAATTACTTCAAATGAGCGCGAATTAGGGCCCTTATAACCCAAATCCAAGGTCAGTTAAAAAGTTTATATATATATATATATATATATATATATATATATATATATATATATATATATATATATATATATATATATATATATATATATATATATATATATATATATATATATATCCAACCGATAACTCAAAAAATACAGCCCCAAATACAGCCCCAATCGAAACCAAATTTTGCAGTTCCCTTCATTTTGTTAGTGGCTTAGATAAACTCTACAAGCACGTAGACATTGTACAAGTGATCCTACCTACCAAATTTGAACTCAATTGGTTTAGTAGATCTTGAGTTATAACTGAATAAAAAATCAATAATCTACGATATAACCTGAAATTGCCTCTAAATGAATAACTATAGTGTTAGACAAGGTCAGACAGATAAATCAGGGTTCGGATGCCATTGCAAACAAAATCTCCAAATTGGTTTTAAACTGACAGGTTACGAAAATATATCACAATAAACAATCGGCGGGGTTGCCATTTACGACAACCCTAATCTGAATCTGTAGATATCAGAAAAATGGTAATAATTAAAAATTTTGATGAAAGGGATTCAATTTGGTTAAAAGAAATCTAGAACTACGTTTTATTATGCATAAATATTAAGCTTCCTATTTTCACGGCATTTAAAAGCCATATCCAGCTCTCTAGTTTAATCTGACAACACCACTATTTGTCATTTGTTATCTGACAGGAGTCATGAGAGAAACGTGTACGTTCTGCGCATAACCTCGAAATCGACTCCGCTTTGCGCTAATACCTTAGAATCTCAGAATATAAAACAACTACCTATATTCTAAGGTTAATACAACTAGTAGGTAAATAATAACCCAACTTTTGTGACTGTAGTATATTATGAATCTAACATCCAATTAAACAAATAAGAAAGTGGTTATCATCAGATTCAGGTTCTTAATCAATGCATGTAGGTATTGTATTACTAAAGTGAAAATTATTTCAAGAAGAAATATACATACCGTAAACTAATATAAGTAAAATACCTAAGGTACCTAGGTACTTATGGTTTCTTTACTCTTAGCTTTTACTCTTTATGGAACATTTTAAGTAAAGGAATCTACATAATATAAAGCAGTTTAAATTACATATATAATCAGATGTACAGTGTAGATTATTAAAATTTTAAATTCAAAATTTTGTATTGTTTATATTTATTTCATTTTCAAAAAGTATGGATACAGTAACAGTAAATAAGTGTTGAAAAGAGTTTGGGTGCAGCAAGTGCGTTATGGTAGTGAATTTATTTAAAACATATTTCAGATAGTAAAAACACAATTTCCCATTAAACCAGAATCTTGAGTTTTGATACATAGTAAAACCCATATAAAGGCAGCGTGGGTACTAGATTTGAAAAATAACTACAAATTTATTTTCAAAAACCTTTTTTCTTATTGTGTTTGCAGAAACTGGTTCGATTTAGTTGACTAAAAAAAAAATTTAGTTGACTAAAATGGATCGTCCAAACGATTAATAAGGAAAAATACCTGCCACGTTTATAATTTGGCAGGTACATTCCCTTTGGAAATAAGAATTAAATTGTCGGTAAATTTGCAGTATAGCACACGGGGGACTATTAGAAAAAAATCAGAAACATGCTTACAACCCTTTCTGAGTGCATACACCACAAGAAAAAGTTTTGCAAACGGCCCTTAGGAAAGTTACAAGACCAGGAGTGAATATGAGTGCTGGGCGGAGAAGAGGATAAAAATGAAATGTGAGCGGAATGTTCCAAAAAAAAACCAGCTTAGTTGAACCTCTACTTCTACCTTTTACCCATCTTGTAGCTATAGTTCCTCAAAATCATGTTTACTTTGCCAAGAACCCTTATCCACCGCAGGTCCCGCAACTTTCTTGGGGGGTTGTTCCGAAGAAATTTTTCTTGTTTATATTGTTCTTGTTTATGCATTGAGGGTTGTTGTAGGCATGTCGAAGAGGGAGGAGAACCCCCGTGATGAAGCCGAGAACCAATATTTTTAATTTCATTTGTTTAAAATATTTTTCCAAAAATGAATTTGAGGTTGCCTTGTTTGTCAGTCTCACATGGAGAGCTACAATATTTTATCATTTAAAGAAGTATGGATACGGCTACAGTAAATAAGCGATGAAGAGGGCCTGGCTGCAGCAAGTATGTTGTGGTAGAGAATTTTCATAAAAAATTTCAAATCAGTTAACTCAATTTCCCATTAATCTATAAGCTTTAATCTTGAGCCATAGTAAAACCTATGTAAAATACCTTTTTGGTAGTTTTGTCTGCAAAAACTAGTTCGATTGGGTTGACTAAAATAAAACCATCCAAGCAATTAATAAGGCAAAATACCTGCCATATTGATAATTTGGCAGGTACATTCCGTTTGTAAATAATTTTTTTTTCTGGAAAACCTTAGCTCCATAGAAAATGGAAATTTCTCCAAGTAATCGCTTGGGAATCACTGCGACATCTAAAACCAATCTGCAAGATCCATTTAAATTTAAAGAATTAATTTTAATAAAACACCTTACTAATAGTGGACAATTCTTATGAAAATTCACCACAATAATGCACTTGCTCCGTCTCGAACTTTTTTAGATCTATAAAGACACCCATGCAATGCATGTTTCCCCGTTATCTATCGCGGTGTAGATGTAGCATTCTCAGTCGACTTACTTTATCTGATCCAAAGTAACTGTCCAACAATATATTGTATTTAGTCAAGTAATCTGGTAACCTTTTCTTTACAATTTTCTTAATTATTTGTGCGAAATTAGTTGTAATGATAAAGGCCTATAACTAGTCCTGAGTTGCATTACTACATTGACTCTCTTCTCCTCATTTGTCTGCTGAAAAAATAACGAATTTCGTAAAGTCCTCCTTTTACGCTGTCCGTTTCCCACGTTACATTTCTTAATCTGTTTCGCTAGATTACTACGTATATTAGTGAAAAAGTTAACGAAAACAATCGAGACTTCCTCACAATCTGTCAGTATTACGCACTGTTCACCTCTAATTTCTTTAATTTCAGCACTTCTATCTTCCGAACAGATATCCCTCAAATTATTGTAGATCTATAAAAGTTATAGGTTACCATGTAACTTCAATCCCGAATCGCGAGATAACAATAACCAACTCATACAATGTATATAAGAAGTACAGATCCCGATTCAACACCCAAGGTCGCTGACGAATGGGTTAATTAATAGCAGCGCAATTAGAAGAATAGACTATTCATAGATGGGTAAACAACTAGACCTTCAAATCAGCAACCAGCCACCTGCCAGGATCACATTCAAGACTGCAACTTAGGTGGAAACCGCCTCTCGGTCCACGCCCCACCAGAGACTATATATGGAAGTTACCAGACCACGGACGGACATTCCTACATTGTTATTGCTTGAGTCTCTTTTAACTTGTCATAATTTATATTTACAATTTTTATTATTATTCATAAGTATTTTATGTAACTATAATCAATAAATTCTTTTAAAAATTCAAGTGTGTTAACAAGAAAGTTAACTGGCGCAGTCGCAACGGATAGTGCTGAAGAACCAAAAGTATATTGATTCTTTGCGTTTCAACGCTTAACAGCCAAAGAACCGATCAAGAGAGACGTCATGAAGACAGCAGCAATAGCATCGATTCTGTAAGTTGTTTGCTTCCTTTATTTGCTATATATAGATTGTATCTCCTCATATATTGATAATATTATATGTCTGATAGCGATATTGATAATTTAGAACATTTGGAATATAGATTAAGGAATATTAGTATTGGCGAAATTGATATTGTAGAACAACCCGATATAAATAATTCTAGAAACAATTTAAATATGGCAAATCAATTCCAAGAGTTTTACCTTAAAGCAATTCCCGAATTTAACGGACAGTCTGAAAATGTAGGGAACTTTTTAAAAGCTTGTGATCTAGTAATGAATCAATTCTATGATGCAGATAATCCAAATTTATATCTTAACCATTTTCTATTAAATTACATTCAAACAAAACTAATTGCACAAGCCAGGTTAATTATTAACACTAAAATTATAAACACATGGATAGACTTAAGACGGGCAATTGTTGACAACTTTACAGACCAGCGTGATGAAATTAGCTTACTAGGCGAATTATTGACACTGAAATCGTTGCAGACATATTGAACAATTACTCATCTCTAATTTAATATCAAATGAACGTAACGAGGGAATTTTAGTATTAAAACAAAACATGTACAGACAACAGACACTCAAAGCATTTATTGGTGGCCTAAAAAATCCCCTTGGGATGGTGGTTCGGTCGACCCGACCAGACAGCATAGAACAAGCGTTAAAATTTATATTTTCCGAGGAAAATTATGTATATAAAGACCGATTATTACAACGGTCAAATTTCAACAATAATAACAATAACAGGCATGACAAGCAACAAAAACCAGTTTTCCAAAGAAATACCCCAAATTTTAACAATATTCAATTTCAAAAACCCTCCAACAACAAAATTATCGCGCACCTTTTAACTATAATTCAAACAGACCCCAAATGTCTCACCCACAATTTCCGGGAAGCCCTTCAAATCAATACGCAATGAGAAGATCGACGTACAACCCTAATGACAATACTAGAGGATATCCACAGGCTATGGATGTCGGCAGTAACAACACAAGACCTACTAATTTCAGCTGACAACAACCCTCACAAAATAGACGAAACAATTTTCCTTCCAACAATTTTCAAAAAAGACAAAATTTCATACCGGAAGAATTAAACTATAACGAAACGAATAATTCTTTTCCTTTCAATGAATTAGAACAAAGACAACATTTCTTACCAGAAGAATTAAATTATGACGTAACAAATAATGAACAATCACCTTCCGAATTATACGATGCACAGCATTAAAATTTTCCGATAGCAGGGAGCTCAAAAACAGAACCATAATAGATATTAATAATTTTAACACAGTATCCCAGCTACCCTACGTCATAATAAAAGAACTACCCGGAAAAGTACTGCTCGACTCTGGTAGTACTAAGAGCCTTTTAAACCCTTCCATAGCATATACAAACTTTTATAATAATATTTACGATCACCCGTTTTCGATAAAAAGTGCGCATGGTTACTCCAGCCATAATAATCGCGCTAAAATAATTTTAAACTCACTAACGGATAGCGAACAAGAATTTTGTTTATTTGACTTTAATAAGAATTTTGTAAGCCTGATTGGAATAGACTTTCTGATAAAAATTCAAGCGAACATTGATTTTAAAAATAAAAGACTCAATTTAGGACACAGCTTTACAAAAGCAGGTATGCAATTTTAGTTACAGGGATTTAAGACTCAACAGTGGGGTCTGTCTGTATACCTTCGTAGAGGACACTGTTCGCAACTGCTTGGACAACTAACATATAGATATGAGTTCTAGTTTCTATTCGCTTAGTTAATTCATCCCTCTTATGACGCTAACTTTGTTAGCTAAACGATCGTGAGGTCTAAAAACTGTATTGTGATGAATGGAGTTCTCCAAATTTTACTTATCAGTACTCATCACAGGTTCCAAGTTTCGCGCTTTTGTGCATAAAACCACGCCCAGTATCCGAGGTTTTAGTTTAGCAGGCACAAATATATATATATATATATATATATATATATATATATATATATATATATATATATATATATATATATATAAATTGCAACTAACCCCCGTCCTAGGAGTTCTATTCCGCTCACATTTAAAGAAGATTTAAAAAAAATCAGAAGTCGCGATCACAATAGCTTGAAACTGTTTCCGAATATGGGTTTTACGGATCGTAGCTCGCGCTCATTCAAAGAATTATTTTAAAATTAAAAATTCGTGAATCCGTTAGCGAATTTTTTACGGTAATTCGCCAAAAATCCCAAAAATGAATTGACTTTCACACAATTTGACAGATACCCATCTAAAACTTGCAGCAACTTGATAGTAAACAATAGACATTTTGCATGTTTTTTTTCTGATCACATCTGATAGACATCGCACAAAAATGATTTTTAATATTTTTTTCATTTCACATACTACAAAAATAACGATGCAAAAAATATTTGTAAATGCGAATTTCATAATTGATTTCAAACATCAATAATTTGCCTGCATGATCTGTCACGTCACTGGACGTTAATGTCAAGAGTGACAATGAGCTTGCTTCTCTGTGTTTACATCTTGTGTTGCAAGCTATTGATTGAGTATTGGTTTCTGCACGTCATTTTATTTGATAATATGAAACATAAAGCTTGTAAATACTGTACAGGATGTCCGACGTAGACTTTCTTTAGCCGTTTCTGGAGTACGGCTCACAATTGCATTCCCACACACGCGCGTGGGTTTCTCAAAATTTCCAGTTCACTGAAAATATTGACGTTAGTATGGGACTTCCGCTTATACCGGAAGTAGACGTCAACTTTCTTATTTCAAATAGAAGATGGTACGTTTTATTACGGATCTAGACTGCTCGTCAAATTTTATTGTATGGTTTTAGTAACATGTTATGTCATTTGTGTCAACCATTTTCGAGATATTTGTCTTTTTTTTTAAATTTCTTAAAAAACATTGTCATATTTACACACCTGTATCGCTCTTATTTTTCAACCTGAAGGGTTGAAATTTTAAAGTGAAAATTCTAAAATACCACAAATATTTGAAATTTACTAAAGCTAGTAGAAGTTGGACAGGGTGTCCGAAATAGACCGGTCAATCGTGACAACTTAAAAACCTAATAACTCTATAGAATTTTTGCCCTTAACATTTATGATGAGAACCTAACGGGTTGGTACCAATTAAAATTAGCAATACTGAATTTCATTTGCATATTCGTACATTATGTTATTAAAATATTTATTAGACTCACTGAAACTAAATTTGAAAATATGACCCTTTTATTTATATCAGTAATAATGGTAAGATTAAAAAGAAAGGTAAGAACGAATTCTAAGCGTGCAGTATTCACAGGTCCTGGATATTGTCGCATTCTGCAGCAAGTAATAATACCAGCGCTGAACTCCTTGCATGAACACGAAGCTGCAGAAGTCTGGTATCAACAAGATGGAGCTCCACCACAGAACTCACAGATAGTAAGCAACCTACTCCAGGAAACATTTAAAGACAGATGGATAGCTAACGGTGGTCCTCATCGTTGGCCGGCCCGCTCACCAGACTTGACTCCACTAGATGTTAGCATCTGGGCGTGCAGTAAGAACAAAGTTTCCAGGAACCACCTGCTACAAAATAAGATATGAAGCTAGAGTATTAGAGGCCTTCAACGCAGTGGAGCAAGATTACTTTTCTCGAGCCGCGGGTACCATCATTAAAAGAGCCATCAAATGCCTCGAAGGGAACGTTGCAAATTTCGAACATTTATTGTGGAGTAATAACACACAAATCTCTTTGTTTCCTAATAATGCTTTACTCTTATGAAATTTTGGATGAAACACTCCATTCTTAGAAATGTTTTAGTAGTATTCTGATCATGTAACGAGTTTATCTGTGTTTATGTGGAAATCTCTTTGTAACCACACATATTCTGTTAATAATTCGATTATACTCCTCGTAAATAAAAGTGATGTTCCAAAGTCGTCGCATATTTTACTTATGTCGGAAGATGACGTTTAAAATTTCCAGACCACGGACGGACATTCCTACATTGTTATTGCTTGAGTCTCTTTTAACTTGTCATAATTTATATTTATAATTTTTATTATTATTCATAAGTATTTTATGTAACTATAATCAATAAATTCTTTTAAAAATTCAAGTGTGTTAACAAGAAAGTTAACTGGCGCAGTCGCAACGGATAGTGCTGAAGAACCAAAAGTATATTGATTCTTTGCGTTTCAACGCTTAACAGCCAAAGAACCGATCAAGAGAGACGTCATGAAGACAGCAGCAATAGCATCGATTCTGTAAGTTGTTTGCTTCCTTTATTTGCTATATATAGATTGTATCTCCTCATATATTGATAATATTATATGTCTGATAGCGATATTGATAATTTAGAACATTTGGAATATAGATTAAGGAATATTAGTATTGGCGAAATTGATATTGTAGAACAACCCGATATAAATAATTCTAGAAACAATTTAAATATGGCAAATCAATTCCAAGAGTTTTACCTTAAAGCAATTCCCGAATTTAACGGACAGTCTGAAAATGTAGGGAACTTTTTAAAAGCTTGTGATCTAGTAATGAATCAATTCTATGATGCAGATAATCCAAATTTATATCTTAACCATTTTCTATTAAATTACATTCAAACAAAACTAATTGCACAAGCCAGGTTAATTATTAACACTAAAATTATAAACACATGGATAGACTTAAGACGGGCAATTGTTGACAACTTTACAGACCAGCGTGATGAAATTAGCTTACTAGGCGAATTATTGACACTGAAATCGTTGCAGACATATTGAACAATTACTCATCTCTAATTTAATATCAAATGAACGTAACGAGGGAATTTTAGTATTAAAACAAAACATGTACAGACAACAGACACTCAAAGCATTTATTGGTGGCCTAAAAAATCCCCTTGGGATGGTGGTTCGGTCGACCCGACCAGACAGCATAGAACAAGCGTTAAAATTTATATTTTCCGAGGAAAATTATGTATATAAAGACCGATTATTACAACGGTCAAATTTCAACAATAATAACAATAACAGGCATGACAAGCAACAAAAACCAGTTTTCCAAAGAAATACCCCAAATTTTAACAATATTCAATTTCAAAAACCCTTCCAACAACAAAATTATCGCGCACCTTTTAACTATAATTCAAACAGACCCCAAATGTCTCACCCACAATTTCCGGGAAGCCCTTCAAATCAATACGCAATGAGAAGATCGACGTACAACCCTAATGACAATACTAGAGGATATCCACAGGCTATGGATGTCGGCAGTAACAACACAAGACCTACTAATTTCAGCTGACAACAACCCTCACAAAATAGACGAAACAATTTTCCTTCCAACAATTTTCAAAAAAGACAAAATTTCATACCGGAAGAATTAAACTATAACGAAACGAATAATTCTTTTCCTTTCAATGAATTAGAACAAAGACAACATTTCTTACCAGAAGAATTAAATTATGACGTAACAAATAATGAACAATCACCTTCCGAATTATACGATGCACAGCATTAAAATTTTCCGATAGCAGGGAGCTCAAAAACAGAACCATAATAGATATTAATAATTTTAACACAGTATCCCAGCTACCCTACGTCATAATAAAAGAACTACCCGGAAAAGTACTGCTCGACTCTGGTAGTACTAAGAGCCTTTTAAACCCTTCCATAGCATATACAAACTTTTATAATAATATATACGATCACCCGTTTTCGATAAAAAGTGCGCATGGTTACTCCAGCCATAATAATCGCGCTAAAATAATTTTAAACTCACTAACGGATAGCGAACAAGAATTTTGTTTATTTGACTTTAATAAGAATTTTGTAAGCCTGATTGGAATAGACTTTCTGATAAAAATTCAAGCGAACATTGATTTTAAAAATAAAAGACTCAATTTAGGACACAGCTTTACAAAAGCAGGTATGCAATTTTAGTTACAGGGATTTAAGACTCAACAGTGGGGTCTGTCTGTATACCTTCGTAGAGGACACTGTTCGCAACTGCTTGGACAACTAACATATAGATATGAGTTCTAGTTTCTATTCGCTTAGTTAATTCATCCCTCTTATGACGCTAACTTTGTTAGCTAAACGATCGTGAGGTCTAAAAACTGTATTGTGATGAATGGAGTTCTCCAAATTTTACTTATCAGTACTCATCACAGGTTCCAAGTTTCGCGCTTTTGTGCATAAAACCACGCCCAGTATCCGAGGTTTTAGTTTAGCAGGCACAAATATATATATATATATATATATATATATATATATATATATATATATATATATATATATATATATATATATATATATATATATATATATATATATATATATAAATTGCAACTAACCCCCGTCCTAGGAGTTCTATTCCGCTCACATTTAAAGAAGATTTAAAAAAAATCAGAAGTCGCGATCTCAATAGCTTGAAACTGTTTCCGAATATGGGTTTTACGGATCGTAGCTCGCGCTCATTCAAAGAATTATTTTAAAATTAAAAATTCGTGAATCCGTTAGCGAATTTTTTACGGTAATTCGCCAAAAATCCCAAAAATGAATTGACTTTCACACAATTTGACAGATACCCATCTAAAACTTGCAGCAACTTGATAGTAAACAATAGACATTTTGCATGTTTTTTTTCTGATCACATCTGATAGACATCGCACAAAAATGATTTTTAATATTTTTTTCATTTCACATACTACAAAAATAACGATGCAAAAAATATTTGTAAATGCGAATTTCATAATTGATTTCAAACATCAATAATTTGCCTGCATGATCTGTCACGTCACTGGACGTTAATGTCAAGAGTGACAATGAGCTTGCTTCTCTGTGTTTACATCTTGTGTTGCAAGCTATTGATTGAGTATTGGTTTCTGCACGTCATTTTATTTGATAATATGAAACATAAAGCTTGTAAATACTGTACAGGATGTCCGACGTAGACTTTCTTTAGCCGTTTCTGGAGTACGGCTCACAATTGCATTCCCACACACGCGCGTGGGTTTCTCAAAATTTCCAGTTCACTGAAAATATTGACGTTAGTATGGGACTTCCGCTTATACCGGAAGTAGACGTCAACTTTCTTATTTCAAATAGAAGATGGTACGTTTTATTACGGATCTAGACTGCTCGTCAAATTTTATTGTATGGTTTTAGTAACATGTTATGTCATTTGTGTCAACCATTTTCGAGATATTTGTCTTTTTTTTTAAATTTCTTAAAAAACATTGTCATATTTACACACCTGTATCGCTCTTATTTTTCAACCTGAAGGGTTGAAATTTTAAAGTGAAAATTCTAAAATACCACAAATATTTGAAATTTACTAAAGCTAGTAGAAGTTGGACAGGGTGTCCGAAATAGACCGGTCAATCGTGACAACTTAAAAACCTAATAACTCTATAGAATTTTTGCCCTTAACATTTATGATGAGAACCTAACGGGTTGGTACCAATTAAAATTAGCAATACTGAATTTCATTTGCATATTCGTACATTATGTTATTAAAATATTTATTAGACTCACTGAAACTAAATTTGAAAATATGACCCTTTTATTTATATCAGTAATAATGGTAAGATTAAAAAGAAAGGTAAGAACGAATTCTAAGCGTGCAGTATTCACAGGTCCTGGATATTGTCGCATTCTGCAGCAAGTAATAATACCAGCGCTGAACTCCTTGCATGAACACGAAGCTGCAGAAGTCTGGTATCAACAAGATGGAGCTCCACCACAGAACTCACAGATAGTAAGCAACCTACTCCAGGAAACATTTAAAGACAGATGGATAGCTAACGGTGGTCCTCATCGTTGGCCGGCCCGCTCACCAGACTTGACTCCACTAGATGTTAGCATCTGGGCGTGCAGTAAGAACAAAGTTTCCAGGAACCACCTGCTACAAAATAAGATATGAAGCTAGAGTATTAGAGGCCTTCAACGCAGTGGAGCAAGATTACTTTTCTCGAGCCGCGGGTACCATCATTAAAAGAGCCATCAAATGCCTCGAAGGGAACGTTGCAAATTTCGAACATTTATTGTGGAGTAATAACACACAAATCTCTTTGTTTCCTAATAATGCTTTACTCTTATGAAATTTTGGATGAAACACTCCATTCTTAGAAATGTTTTAGTAGTATTCTGATCATGTAACGAGTTTATCTGTGTTTATGTGGAAATCTCTTTGTAACCACACATATTCTGTTAATAATTCGATTATACTCCTCGTAAATAAAAGTGATGTTCCAAAGTCGTCGCATATTTTACTTATGTCGGAAGATGACGTTTAAAATTTCCATCTAGGCAACCTGATAAACTGACTAATAATTATTTCTTATCGCAAATAATGTTTAAATATCTTCAAATCGGTGGGACTTAGGTATAGAAAATGCTGATACAAATCAGAAGAACAATAAAAAGTACATGAACCAACGTTATAAAATATAGGCTGTTCTACTTAAATTAAGAGAGTTATTAGGTTTTAAAGTTGTCACGACTGACCGGTCTATTTCGGACACCCTGTCTAACTTGTACTAGCTTTAGTAAATGGCAAATATTTTGTGGCATTTTAGAAATTTCACTATAAAATTTCAACTCTTCAGGTCAAAATGACATTGGTAGATTTGTTGGTGGCAGCAGGTGGAGGAACTATGGAAGAAAGCTCCTCTGAGCAGTGCCCGTCTATAAAGAGAGAGAGAGACAGAAAGAGAGAGAGAAATCACCAATGGCACGTCGGTGGGCAAGGGATGGCAGCCTTTAAGTGAGGGTAGGGTCACCGATGAGACGTATAGCTCTCTTCTAAATGGAGTACAGGATAGCGAGTGTAGAAGCGGCAGCGGCACTCCAGATGTGGGAGCAGTATTCGAGGTTAGGCCTTATTTGTGAAATATATAAGGTATAGAGATTAGCTGGTTAAAAGTATTTGCGAGCCCGGAACAGGAAACCTAATTTCTTAGCAGCCGCTTCTGCAGTTGATGTGACATGTTGGTGCCAATTGAGATATCGATCCACAGAAATGCCAACAAGTGAAAAGGACTCATTACTTTGAATAACTTTGTTCATTGTAATGGGTCTAGGGCTGGTGTATCTCTTATGAGAAAGAAAGCAAGACTGAGATTTGGTGGTTTTGAATTGTACAAGATTTTTACTTCCCCAGTCTAATATTTTTTGGAGATCCACCGAGACAGAACCCTCCATGAGTCTGCGATCCTCATCTAATTGGGCTAAAGAGACAGGCTTAGAATATTGCATATTTGAGTGGAGGGTGCTGTCGTCCACGTAACTGTGAACTGGGTTGGATGTGCTAGAGAGGAGGTCATTGATGTGGAGAAGAAATAAAGTAGGGGCTAAAGCTGAATCTTAAGGAACTCCTGCATTAATTGGATACAGTTTAAAGGAATGGCCATCCACGACAACAGGAATGCTCCGGTTGGAGAGGAAATTTGCTGTCCAGGTACAGAGTTTTGGTGGCAGGCCAGAGGCCGGAAGTTTATTGAGCAGCGCTGCGTGCCAGGCCTAGTCAAATACTTTGGATATGTCTAGAGCGACAATCTGGGATTCACCGTGTAGTTCCATGGACTTGTTCGAAGAATAGGTGACAAAGGAAAGGAGGTCGGCAGTTGATCTGCGCTGACGGAATTCATGCTGCCTGTCGTGGATAAGACTATGTTTTTCAAGAAATTTTAGGAATTCGGTGTTTATATACTTTTCCATCACTTTAGAGACGACTGAAAGGAGAGAAATAGGCCTGTAGGAAGCGGTTTGGATCCTCTCTTGGGGACGGGTTGTACTCGAGCAGTTTTCCAGTCACTAGGGAATATGCCTCTATTGTATGATGTCTGAAACAGACGAGTCTGGACAGGAGCAAGTTCTGGTGCGCATTTTTTGAGAACAATTGCTGGGATCTCGTCAAGGCCAGAGGCTTTCCTGGTATTAAGAAAAGATAGCATCTTTCGTACCTTTTTAGCTTTGAAAATGATATCCGTCATTTTATGCGCGGCATTGGGGAATGTTGGTGGTTGAACATTTGAAGGTGGGTTGATAGTAGAATTGCCGGCGAACAACGAGGCAAAAAGTTCAGCCTTGCCCAGGGCGGTAGAAACAATTTCATCCCCTGAGACAAGATGTGGGAGGGTGCTCTTGCAGAAATTATTCCCAATAGATTTAACAAGAGTCCAGAAGGGTTTGCTGCCGCTGGAGCTTAAGAGGACTTTGTTTTTGATGTGGTTATTAAACGAGTTTCTTGTCTCAGAACGAATGCGGACATAGCAGTTTCTTGCGTCGTTAAATGCTTGACGGTTTTCCTGACTGGGATTGTGTAGAAGCGTTTTGTGAGCTTTGACCTATTCAAGTCTGGCCTTGTCACAGGATTTAGAGAAGCATGGCTTTTGAGTGACTGAAGAGGTTTTCTGTGTACGTGGAATAAATAATTCCATGACAGCTTGGATAACTTCGGTGACGTTTTGTGAGATATCAGAGGGCTCAAGATAAGAGAAGCAGACAGCGGCCCATGGAAATGAGGAAAAGTAATCCCGCATTTCGTTCCAGTTCGCGGAGTTGTAGTGCGAAACGAGACGTGGGTGTGATGACTGTGTGACCTTGGGTTGCATTGCGCAGGAAACAGTGACCATGCCGTGGCCTGAGCGACGAAGGGGGGCGGTGACTGATATCTTTCAGCAAACTGATGGGGACTGTAAAACTGAGGTTGAAAAAACATGAAGTAGCTCACATTTTTGATTTCCAACGGCAAAATTAAACATCTCCAGTCGAAGGAGCAGCAGCTTCAAAAAGAAATAGGACTTTGATTGAAGAAACTTTCGGAGAAACTTCAACTGCAACAACAGGAAAGACTTCTCTGGCAATAATGGAATACACTTTACACTATTCAACAAGAAGAAACACAATAGACAAATAAAATTCACCACGATGTTGAGAAACAAGCGACCGTATTTATCATACCATAAGGCAAATGTAAACACGTCATTTGTTCACTGTCCAAGTACGTCACGACCCATAACAGAACGTTCGCGGTCATATGATAATAATTCAAAATGTTTTGATTTTAAAATTCTTTTTCTGCCCACTGCATACATTTTTGGGTATTTTTATGCATGTGATAATGTTATATGTATGAAAAACTATTAGGTAAATGTTAAGTTCATTTCATGGAAAACCCATGCAAATTGTCTATTGTTTTATAACTAGGTAGATTTATTTTTAAAATTCTCCTGTATGCCAAAACTGAAGTTCCTGGGTTAATGGGACGTTCAATTTCTAGAAGTGGAAAGATTTCAATAAAAAATCACTCCCACAATGCACCGTGTTGCCTTCGGATTTTGCATTCTTATTCCAAGCGCTACAAATGTACACACAAATCAGATATCTATAATTAGTTCACCGCTTTGTTATAAAGAATCAATAACGTTGAGATATTGCGTTATAAAGGAGATAAATAAATAACACGGTCATTTCTAAATGTTAGATTATATTTAGCACAGACGTTATATTTTGTGCAGCACAAATACAAGGGAAGAGTAAATTACCATATAAAATTTTATCTGCAATGATGTATGGGTGGTAGGTATTTTACAAAATCCAAAATATAATCAATTCTTTATGCAAGTATAAATACGATTGCATTTTGACCAATGTATCATTCAACTTTTATACTTTGTTGTAAATAAGCTGCAATCACCCCATAATGAAGTTCTGTACTTACTTTTTCGCCGCTTTCTTCATTTGTGCGGTTTTATTATCTCAAACTATTGGAGCAAGTAAGTTATTTTTACACTTTTCTTTTATTATTGTAATAATCGTAATATATGCTGAATTTTCGTTATTATATGTTAACCATTAACACAGTAAATGTGTCTTGTGACCACAGTCTAAAGGCGATGTCGCATTGTCGTCAAAACCATGACCCTCTGTCTCCATTAGCTCTTTTCATTTCATTGTAGCTAACTAGGCTAGGTTTTCCAAAAATATCAAACTGGTACCTCTTTTTTTCAATTATATGCCCTTCAAATCATGCTAGAAAGTTAATATGTCTCGGAAATCTAGCACACTTTTATTAGTCTTTCTATTGATGTCCTTGTATTGGTCATATTCCTCCATGTACACATTTCAGATGCTTCTATTATCGTCATGTACTGTTTAATTAAAATCCAGCTTTCCGCCACATACGTTATAAAAGTCCATACGTATGACTTGATAAAAATCTCCTTGAGGTCTAAGTTGAAATATTTATTATTGACAAGTGTCTGTCAAATGCTTGCTTTGCCATAGGAATTCTTCATTTAAGTTCTGTGGTACATTTATCCATTATCCGTAATAATACTAACAAAGTAGGTACGTGAAAATTTTTACTTGTTTAAGTTATTTATTTATTTATTTATTTATTTATATGTAATTAAAATTACACATTGCATCTTACAATTAAGCTATTTATATATTCATTTTCGCAATCCCATTCTCTGGTATTTTCATTAGGTACTTTTGTTTTCGTTATATCGATTTCTAGTTTGAGTTTCTTAAAAGACTGAGAATGGAAATCGAAACAAAAACTACCAAAATAATAACTATGCGCTAGATAGCTGTTTCGTATATTTAGCGACAACTATTGATGAAGATAACTTCGTTGACGAAATATGTATCTAGAGCATAACTCTCTGTAATTCTTTTTATTGTTTTTGTGGTGATTCCGTTTTTTGTTTTTATTTTTCTCAACACACTATACGGTTCACTGAGCACCATTTGCATTTTTCCTAAGAGCGCTTTAATATTTGTGTACCTTTTGCTTGTTCCTCTGTTTTTCACTACGATTAGCACAATTTTTGCAACATGACTCCTGCATACTTATTGTCCTGTGCTAGTTGCATTTTCGCAAGTTCAATATTTTTCAATCCGTATTATCGAATGCTTATTCCAGCTTTACAAAAGCACTAAAGCTTTATTTTTCTCAAACTTTCTATCTCGTATTGTTTTAAGTGCCCGCACTGCTTCTCTAGTTCCTCCGCCGCGTCTAAATTAGAACTGATCCGTATCCAGGAAATTGTAAATTTTGTTTCTTATTCTATTTTCCTCTACGATTAGCACAATATTTGCCACATGATTGTACATAAACTTATTATTGTTCCGGGATAGTTGTATTTTCATGCGTTCATCGTTTTTGCAATAGCAACACTTTTACTCTTCATAAACACATTTGAGACTTCCCGCAAAGATTTCGAACTAGTTGAAAAAACTCTTCTTTATTTTTTTTTACTAGGCCGTTTAATAGTTCCGCTGTTATTTCGTCTACGCTAGGAACGTTTTTTTTTGCCTAAGTTCTTTAATCATTTTCAATTGTTTTCGTGAAATAGGTGAGACCAGATCATGTTTGTTGTTCTTCCTTATTCCATCTTAGTGTGTACCTCCCGTTCTTCACAATCAATTTCCTCTTTGTGATACACATCAAGATAAATTTTTAGTGTTTATATATATATATATATATATATATATATATATATATATATATATATATATATATATATATATATATATATATATATAAACATATAAAAATTGAAATTGACCCCGGATATGGGTTCTAGGTGTTCTAGTTCACGCTCATTTTTTGCAAAGTCTCACCATAGATACTTCTCTATAAGTGAATTTTTTAAATTAAAAATTCACTAAAATGCCTATACTGTTACTATCACTACATAATGCATTAGTTATTTCTCCCGGTTATATAATAATGATAATGGCTATGGGGTCCTGTTTTCGTGGCTCAATTAAGAAACATTAAAAACCGAGTGTTAACAGTGCTCTTAGAATATGATTCACTGACATACTGACTTTCTATTTTGCACAAAATTGTATTTCAGAACCTCGGTGGTTCAGGGGTAAGAACGTGTGCCTCTGAACCGAAGGGTACTGGGTTCGATCCCAGGGTACTCCTTTCACTTTTTCAGTACAAACTGTAACATTAACATCAACCGAGGTTCTGGCATTGTATTTGAGCAAGTTGAATATCTGCACGTTCCGCCCTTCGGAGGGGGCGTAAAGCCGCCCGTACCGTGTCCATGCGATGTTGGGCACGTTAAAGATCCCTATCCTCCTTACAGAAAGGCAGGGGTTCGGCAAAATTTCCGGAATAGTGATGTGAAACTGCTCCCTGGCGTCGGTGATTGGCCATAGTCGCGGAAATAGGCCGACGTTAAAGAAACAAAACACACACACAAAATTGTATTGTTTTAAATCATTAACTTACAATTTTAATTTATAATATATTGTCTATGTTTTAGATATGTTAGGTTAGTTAAAAGTCAGTTGTAAAATGCCAACAAGGCTACATAACAAGCGCAAGCGACGAAGCGTAAAAATAATGCGCTTGTTAAGCTTGCAAGCAACTTGCTGCTGTTAAAGATCAGCGGTTTCGTCTAACGCCAATCAGCTACCAAACCACTTGCAGTCGAAGGCTAAAATTTAGCGCTTTTGAAAGCAAACATTTTCCCGGTATTAGGAAAGAAATGGGCCAGGGCTGACAATTTACAAAATTGTTAGTTGATTTTACAGTTTTGATCTATAACATTTTGTGTTAACTAGAGCTGTCATGACATACTACCTGGTTCCGCACCGAGATGGCGTCCCTGCCGAACATTTCACAATGTTGTACATTCTGACATCTTGTAATGATACATGCAACTTCCATTGTTTAGATTTTTATCCATAATTTATTTAAATAACATAGCACTACAGGTAACGTCATCTGTCTTTGTCCAACAGTGTTGCATTACAGAATCTGAAGTGATGTCGAGGATTATTTTCATTTTGATTTTGAATAACTTTATTTTTATTTGATCAAAAGATTTGGAAATTGGTGCACAACCACGTCTGTCTATGTTCTTTTAATCTGTAGATTTTAGTTTTAATCACTTACAGAATTTGAAGGATAAGGCGTTTTAAAAAATATTTTTTAATTTTTTGTAAAGAAAAATTGGGCGTCGAGATCTGATGAACGAACTCATCCAAGCGATTAATAAAATAGGGGTAATTCCCAAATTTGGTCCAAATCAGTGAGGTATTTTTTGAGTTATCGGTTGGATATATATATATATATATATATATATATATATATATATATATATATATATATATATATATATATATATATATATATATATATATAAACGTTTTAACTGACCATGGAAATGGGTCCCAGGAGTCCTAATTGGCGCTCATATGAAGAGATTTTCCGAAAGTCTCACCATCGATACCTCTCTATTAGTGCATTTTCTTAATGAGAATTCACTAAAATCATGGTTGGCGATATCAGGCTCACACAGATGACGTCACGAATAAAACAAATATCTATCTCATGAAATTCACTTTTACAAATCAAAACTGACTGGTTCAGGATTTTCCTCTAAAGTCCCCGATTTATGAAATAATGAATTTATGTTTTTTTTTGCATCATACTGTACAATATTTAGTAAACATTTCGTTTTACGTACAATATTATATACCTATACATAATTAAACCTTGGAGTATTTATATTGTTAAAGATGTCTCTCTTTTCATTTAATTAACGTCGGCTAGTTAGAGAATGGATTAGTCATCGTTATCTAACAATAACGATGATTAATTATCCACGCAAGGGAGGAGTTTCGTGACACTTTTATTAGACCGTAGGGTTATTTTGTACATGAGTACCTACATCCAAAGACAAAACGTACAAACGCAAGGAGATCATATTCATAGTAATAATAAATATTAATGCATAGTAGGTATGTACCGTTTGTGTCAAACAAAATAATTTAGCAGTTATTACGATAGTCGAAATTTGTAAGAAACCACTCTAGAGTGGATCTTGGATCTAGTGGTCTAGAATAAACAAGCCTGATGGACGGTTAAGTTTATGTTTTGTTACTTAGTATCATTTAAGGGTAGAACAACGCCTCACCATACAGTGTGGAACAGCCAAATGGAATACACAATATCTCAATTATTGTGCATATTTGAAAAAAAATCCCGAAACATGTCAATTTAAGATTTAAAAATGGCATCCTGCTACGTGAAAAATTCAACCCCTTCGAGTAATAGTTGAAACTCCCAAATTTAAAATAAGTGGTAGGGGATTGTGATAACTCATTTGAAAGACCTCCTCCATCTCTATTAAAAAATGCTATGACTTTAAAACCTATTGCAAAAATGAACAGTAAAAAAACAAATTCAACTGATTGACGAACTTCGCAACAACACACCAAAAAATTAATAACTAATCGTGTTTAATTTTTGATGATGAGAAAAAGTAAGAAACCTATTAATCTTAATGTAGGAGATGTTCAAAATGCATGCCATGAAAGTCGTGGCAGCATCACTACCTTCTAACGGTAATCGTAGGCGTGACTGACCTAATCGCAATCATTATCAATTAAGTAGCGTGGATTAATACCATACTTTTCACATATCCTCATAAAAAGAAGTCTTATAGCGTAAAATCGGGTCATCGTGCTGGATATTCAAAGGATCCTTGCCTCCCTATCCACCGATTTGAAAATATTAAGTCAAGGTACTGCCGGACATTGATTTGGTAATGTACTGGTGCTCTATTTTCCTGGAACCATATCACATTCGCTGGAACTTCTGGGGTTGCTCGATCAGGATATAAGTTTGCCAAAGTTAGGACATTATTTTGGAGCAGTGCTAAATAATTATCTCTACTCAAATCGCCATCAATGAAAAAGGGACCAACGACATGGTTGCCAATTATTCCTGCCCAAGCATGAACCATTTCAGGGTGTCGCGTGTGGTTTTCTTTCATACAGTGTGGATTTTGTTTAGACCAGTAGCACAGTTTGGTCGATTAGCAAGGTCGTGAAGTTAAAATCTGCACTCATGAGAAAACAAAACATGTACAACATTGTTGTCTAACATTTCCATCATTTGTTCACAAAAAGATGTTTCTATCAAAATGGCCTTCCATGAGCTCCCGAGTTTGTATCAATTTATAGGGATGCATTTTTTACTTTGAATACCCGAATAATCGATGAATGGCTAACATCCAATGTTGTGGCTGCCTGTCTACTCGAAGTATGTGGGTTTTACTCAAATTTAAGTATTACATTCAATTTGGTATTATTACTTAGTGTATTAGAGGGTTTTCTTGTATAGGCCTTACATGTCCAAGCTCGCGAAACTGCTTTTCAATTATACTAATTGTCCTTTGTGATATAGGCGGAAAATAGGTAAATTTGTCTTGAAATAGGCGAGCAACTTTGATGTGTAATCGTCTTTTACCTCCGTAACCAATCATCTGTTGAATTGTTATTTTATGCATTTCTGTTAAATAAACCATGTTTCGGAATTGCGGTTAACTGACAACTACTGTCATGCGGTTACAATCACACTGCAAGCTGCATGAGTTTTAAACAAACATAACATTTCCAAATATGAAGAATGTTAATAACTTTTCATGTCCTTCTTTTTATTTGACACCGCCCAAAAAGAACACAATGAATTGTTTTTGCTTGCTTTTTCATTATAAATAAAAAACACGCATTTCACTACTTAAACGGACATAGTAACAGTTACAAAATTTATAATAGAATGAATAATATAATTTAAACTACATCTTATTTATATTAAAACTAACCCAGAGAAGGTGATGACGGTTGCTTTTCCCATGACTAGGTATATTTAGGGAATGCAACCTACTGGTCTAGCTGTATCCACGCCTACTGCTGAATGGTCATATTGTAATATGCAAGGATCGTGCTTATCTGCATGTCGACTATGATGAAACATGATATGTTGGCCGTCTTAAATGTAACGGACATTCTTGGGAGCGATGGTATGCATTATGGTACTCGTTTTCTCGCGATTAGTTATTAACTACTTCCACATCGTCAATATGCATGGAAGTAAAGACATATAGACCGACATACAGGAACACATACAGACCGACAGATAAAAAAAGTTTGTTCCAAAATCACGGTTTCTATATGTTTTGACACTTTTTACGACGTTTAAGCAAAAAAAAATTGAAATATTTGTCGCCGATGCCATACTACCACAGTCTTGACGATGTGGAAGTAATAGTGACTTACGGAAGTTACAATAGTTTTTATACGGACTGGCTTATTTTTGCTTAGAGTTTTCTTTGTTATGAAGTAGTACATGAAAGGCAAAGCCTAAATGTCTCTAATAAGACATAATGAACTTGATTCTTGTGTCACAAGATGGGTATTTTCTGGCTTCTTGAATAAGTGGAGTTTATACGTCTTATTATTCGGGAAATATGTCTGGCGGGAGGGCATTCCAAAGCTTAGATGCTCTAGGAAGAACGAGGATTCGTAACAAACCATTCGACAAGTGGATAATTTCACACTGGAAGCGTGAACTCTCCATCTAGTTGGTAATTCGACGTTAAAAGCTGTTGCTTCTCGACTAGGACGGGCTTACCAATTAAAGGTCGTAAGCGGAGGTGCCTATGGAGCAATTTATAAGGAGCAATGTCGATAGTAATATCGATATAAGGAGCATAAATCTCTAAAAATTTTTTTTATGATCGAGATAAGTGAGATTGACTGTGATAGGTGAGTCTTACATAAAACAAACAGCTCATTTTTGGATAGAATCTAGGAGATTCTTTGTGGCTGCGCCCCAAACATAAGAACAATATTGCAATTGTGAACGCATCTGTGCTTTATATAGCATCAAAAGCTGCTGTGATGAAAACAGCCTTTTTACCTAAAACCGAGACCCAAACTTATTTGCCTGAGCTTTTGAAATACTGGAAATATGTAAGTTTCAGCAAAGACCCCCTGCTACAGTTATATACAGTGTAAAAATTGTTGATTTCTGGGAGGTATTTTGCAAGCTATCTGAACGTCTGGACCCTGCAGGTCACTCTTTCTGCTAGAGAAGAGGCAATTCTTAATTTGATAGGATTATCTATTTTTCATTCTCTTAATATATACCTGGTGTTGATAAATTGTTTTCACAATGAAGTTCAAAGTCACAGTCTTAAATAACGTTCTTATTTCTGGCAGCTTGTGAAAATTTGGGTATTTTTTAATTTTTCGCTTATATTTTTTCTCACTTCCACTGGTCAAAATTTCCGTGAAAAGTGAAAAAAAATTCTTTTAACATTTCCTTTTCTTTTTAAATTTTAATTGCAGATTAGGTGAGTTTTCGCAGACATTTTTTTAGCGTTTCCATAGAAATAAGTTGTAAATTTTGTGTTAAATATTGGTAATGTTTAATAAATTATTGAAAAAATAAACGTTTTCGATTTTTTGTGAAAAAAAAGCTTCAGAAAATTTTGGTAAAAAATTCAATTTTCCTGAAACAAATTGTTTAGAAATTTTTAAGCAATTTAAAAAATTTTTTTTGGACACAACCTTTTTGTGGATAATTAGTTATGTCTTGGTAGGTGTGTAAATAGCTTGAAGAGATTCGTTCGTCAGGAAAATCGGACCTGTTTTTTCGGGAACATTTATAGTTTTTCTTTTCTTCCACTGGTTCAAACTTACGTGAAAAGTAAAAAAAAAAAACAACTTCTTTACATTATATTCTTTTTCAGTTTTAATTATAGATTACTTAGGTAGTTATATAATCTGAATTTTATATAATTTTTCAGCAAATTTTTGTGTTAAAAATATTTGGTCATATTTTTTAGTATTCCCTTTCGTATTTCCATGTTTTGTAAGATTTTTGTGAAATATTGGCAATTAACAAGTAATATGTTTAGTAAATTATTGTAAATGTTCCTAGAAAATAAAAATTTCGTGTAACTTTACTAAAGCCAATTTTTCTTAAGAAAATGGCGAATTTTCGTGAAAGGACGACTGCAAATTTTCATGCAAATTTTTTAAAAAATTTTTTGTTAAAAACCTTTTTGTGAATAATTATATCTTGGCAGGAGTATAAATGAAAAGGTTTGTTGGCCAGAAAAATCGGATCAATTTTTTTCGGGAACATTTTTGTACTTTCTAAAACATTTATTTTGATGAAATATGGTACATTGATTCTACGAAACATGTTATACCAAGTTTAACGCCTTTGACACGTTAAAAACATTTTTATTAAAACTCCTTTTAAATAATATGTGCTTTGTAATTGACTTTTCTTCTAACACTAATTGCATATTTGTAGTATTGGGTCACTGATAAATAACGTCATGGTTGAAGTATAATATGATAATTTATTGTGTTGTAGCACATAGTCATCATTCGTATATTGTTTCCGTTTTTTGCAGATGCTGGTTGCCGGCTCAAGCAATGCATTTTTGACAGTGATTGTAGAGGCTGTTGTGAATATCCTCGTCGGGGAGTTTGCCCAAATCAGTATTCAACAGCTACTTGCACATGCAGATACTGACACTAAAACAATGTAATTAGAATTATTTGCCTTTCTTTCATTTTGTGATAGTTATCATTACAAATCGAAGCGTTTATTTATATAATAATATAATGTTTTAAAAACAGCTTCTAGTCTTTTCTTGATTCAGACGTCTGTACTTCTAAACCAGTAAACAAACATTTTGAAATACGACTGCCAGGCAGGTCAAATAGCCCAGTTTGCGAGGCGAATAACAACCCTCCATTATTTGACATTATTTAACAAAAATGTAACCAATCTCACCAATGTACATACACTCTCTGAACCAAGCTCAGACCATAACCCCGTTATTTTTCACTTAGACGATGACATACTTTTAGAATTACAAGCTATAGAAAGTATTGCATATACCAGTACAAATTGGAACAACTTTAGAGCTTATTTATACACCCAAATTATTACAAAATACACCCATCTCATCAAAAGAGCAAATATATACAGAAGTGGAAAATTCACAGAAACAATTAAAAGTTCAATCGAACTTATCGCCGATCCAAGAGAAAGTAACTTGTTTAACGAAAACCTAGCTACAGACGTAATTTACTTAATAAAACAAAAGAATTTGATACGAAAGCGATGGCAAGGCACGGCAAACTAATCAACCAAAAAATTCTAATGAGTTAAACCGTATTATTAGACAAATAATCGGCGAATAATTCTTTGGCAAATACTCGCCACTAGAAATAATTCAATTTGGAATTTCGTAAAAAGGTTCAAAACCAAGTTCGAAACTTTTCCTCTTTTACAAACAGATTATGGTACGGTTTACTTAACAAACGAAAAAGCAGAACTTCTCGTCGATACGTTTTCTGCTGTACATAACACGACTTCAAACAATGAAAACTAAGAAAATAGGGACATATCAGCACATGTACAACTACGTTTTATTAGCACAAAACTGCCATCACCAACATCCTTTCAAATTGCAAATCTAAAAACAAACCCCACCGAAATCAAAACCATAATTAAACAGCTAGCGAATAACACAGCACCTGGTCCTAATAGAAACCCGAACAATATATTAGATAACCTATCTAAAAAAATGTGTTGTCCACCTGACATACATAATAAATGCCACCCATCTCCACCAGTATTCCCACATTCATGGAAAAAAGCTCTCGTTATTCCAATTCTTAAACCCCATAAAGATCACACAGATCCATCTAGCTACCGACTAATTAGTCTTGTCGATGCCCTTGCAAAAACAGTGGAAAAACTCATCTCAACAAAAACTTGAAACCATTCAGTGAAAAAAATATCACTATCGACCAACAATTTGGATTCAGAAATAAACACAGTCAACGGTACTGTAAGTAGCAAGAATTGTTAATGACGTTACCATAAATTTTAATACAAACAAATGTACAGTCATGACCCTTTTGGATATCAAAAAAGCTTTTGATCCAGTATGGATCCAAGGGCTCATCTTTATATTTATCAAGCTCAAAATAGGATGCAAGAACATAGGAGCCGGCATCCTGTAAGACTCAATCCTCGGACCTAAACTTTTCAGCCTGTACATAAACGACATTCCACAATTTCCCAAAACAAACTTGGCATTTTTTGTTGACGACACAGCAATCTACAGCTACTCATACTGTGACCCCGTGGCATACATCCAAAACCAAATTCACACAACTTTGTTTGAAAAATATTAGAACACTTGGACAATCACTTTAAATGCAGATAAAACTGAAACTATTATCTTTAAGAAACTAGAATATATGTATATATATATATATATATATATATATATATATATATATATATATATATATATATATATATATATATATATACTACTGCTATGACCACTACTACTACTACTAATACTACTACTACTACTACATATATACTAAATGCCGAAATAATCCCCAATAAAGATAACGTAAAATATTCAGGTATAACCCCAGATAGAAGGCTTCATTTTGAGAGTGACATTGATTACCCAATCAAAAACAACATACTGCCCTAAAAACAGTCCATGCCACATTCATAACGCCGCACTGAATACTACAAACTACTTATTTATAAGATAATTATTAGACCCATTTTTACATATGGCGCCCCTGTTTGACGTATCATATAAAATATCAAATACAGAAAAGTTAGTGTCTTTGAGAATAGCTGTTTGAGATTAATCACCGAAGGCAACACATATTCAACCATCTTTGACATGTTAATAAAAACAAATATCACACTATTCAAGGAATATTTAGTGCCTCTATCAGGAAAATTCTACGAGGCAAACGAAAAACAGTCATGTAACCAACGGCATTGTTTCAACTAAAACGGATAAACAAAATTCGGTACTGAAACAACCCCAACAATCAACAGGCAGTAACGTAGATATTAGGCTACAAAATTAATTTTAATCATATAAGACATAATATTATTGTATATATATATATATATATATATATATATATATATATATATATATATATATATATATATATATATATATATATATATATATATATATATATATATATATGCATGGATGTACAAGAAGTCGTCAAATACTATTTACTCTAAGCTTAGCATGTATTCATCTTTGTGAATTTTTAGAGAAATTTTATTTTACAAAAATCGCTAAAGAGGTATCGATGGTGAGACTTTGCAAAATTTTTTTCAAATAAGTGCAAATTTGGGCCCCTAGAACCCGAAAACAAGGTCGATTTGAATTTTTATCTTTATGTACAGGGTGTTCAAATAAGGACACGGACCGGCTATAGCTCGAGAACCATCACAGTTGCAGCATTCGGAAAAAATAGCATAAGTAAAGTGGCCATGAGAAAATGTTGGAAATTATTTTCAGCTTTCTAAATCGACCGCTAGGTGGCGAAAATGTCATGGCTTACCTAAAATCTTTAATTTCTCGAAAATCTTGAGGCATAACATAAGCTGGTTTTAGTTAATTTGTAATCAACGTTTTTTTATAAACAAATGCCTATAACTTGATAACCAGTAGACATAATTTCAAGAATTTTGGTTTGTTGGAAACAGATTTCATAAGAAATTTTACGTATTAGTATTTTAAATCCACAGTCACACATGCACAAAATACAGAGGGCGTTAGACTAGAGGAGTCTAGTTTTATTACATTTCATGACAATTCTCAAATAGCAGCATAGTATTAAAATATAACTATCAAGAAGTGGATGAAGTTAGAAAGAACTGAGTGAAAAAACAAAACGAATATGTTTTTCCGTTTTATATAAAACTCGAATTTTATGTATTTGGTGCTTATTATGCAATTTCTCAAAATTGGATATGAATATAGCAAAATCTCTATAGAATATTTGTTTTTAGGCATCTTTATACAAATTAACATAGTTACCAATAACAATTAATCACTTTAATATGAAATAAATGTATTACCGTATCATAAAACGAAGAGACAAGAGCCAAGAATCGAATTTAAGGTTGTATTCGTAAATTAAGTGATTATACCTATTGTGAAAACGAAACTATATGAATTGAAAAAAGCATAAAATTTAAACTAACATTTTATTATTTACAAATGTTCCAACTGCTGTCCGTTTCTATGTATACATTTAAGTAATCTCTGACGAGTAGAGGCAATTTGAAAATAAACTGTGTATGGTTAATGCTTCAAGCATTCAACACTCCCTTGCGTGCATAGGAAATTTTGACACTGTCGAATGTGACAGGTACCTCGTCAGTGATTGTGATTGAACTAAATCTACAGAACACCCCCTATAGAAGGGAAACGCCAATGCTGACGTTCTGAACAATATTGCAGTGCCTCTGGCGGATGCGATGAATTTTAGTCACACGCGGGAAATTTGATTTCATTTTCATTTAGCAAATCCAAATAAATTCTATTTAATTTTATAGCACTGCCAGTAAAGAGGTTAAATTAGCCAAATACCTAATTTTTTAAATGATTTTTATAGTGAAAGCAAAACAAGTTATGTTTTAATAACACACACATGCCTGTTTTAAGCTTTGCAATCATAGGAAAAATTAATTGGCAATTTGAACCTTCTAACACTTGCAGCTTCAGTTTTTACTATCGATATGATTAATGGAAAATCAAACAAGATAAAATACACTTGTGTTTTATTAGAACAGTATTACTATTACATTTATTTAGAAACATAGAACAGTATTCCTATTACATTTATTTAAAAACCATTTTAATTCTGAAAGTAAGATGAAGTATATATTGCCATTCCTTATCGATAGGTAAGTATATTACAGCTGTCTGGTGCTTGTACATTATTACATTTATATGCTCACATGACCACAATGTATGGCAAGGTTGGTTTTTCCTTCTTTTAGGGTATATATAAATGACGTCATATTGACATTTATTAGAAAAACATTTGTGCACCCTTTAATTTCCTTCTTTATTTAAAATGACACTTGGTAATATTCATCTGACAACAGTGTACACTATCAGGCTTTCTGGTCGCCTTCCGAATTCACCCGATCCATTGTTTACTTCTGAGATGTATAAATAGAAATAGAAATTTTTTTTGCACTTTAAAATACATGAATACTTACTCAAAGGAAGATGTAATATGGGAACAGCAGTTCTTTTCAGGCCTCTTCTCATTTCAGGTACTTTATCCTCATCAACGAAATGACAATCACAACTATAAAATCTATCCTAAATGGCTTGTGGATATAAACCAAGCATCTTTGGGTTTTGTACAGCTTTCACCCAGTCATCAAAATGGTCTTCAGTTGATTTCAACGAAAAACGATGTCTTTTAAATAATTCCAGGCACCCCGGAACACAATTAACAATAAATCGTTTTCTTGGTTGGTATCATATTTATATCCACAAAGCTTCCGTACGAAAACGTTATTTACTTATAACCTATGAACTACTAAAACGTTCTAAACTTGCCTGAAAACTAAAACAGTTGTAATTATGTTTCACCAAAACACCTTGAACTATGAAACCACCTTGCTTTTTTGATAAGAAAACTGAAAAGAGAATTGAAATTACATGATTGTTTAAACACAAAGCTTATGATAACGATCATATTTTAATTCACAAAAAAAACGCACCTCTAAAACACAAAACCGACAGACAATGAAAACACTGTAAAGTATCCATTAAAAGTTAATATAGGTAAAACTTAATGAAAGAAACGTTTAGCAACAAACTTGTATTATAATTATACAATGAAAGAACTAGAAGCGAACAAAAACTTTTTGCATTCAAAACATTTGAATTTTGAATGTATGATAAAATGGCGCACTGAACAGCTTGTTCAGTAGAATTGTAGCACTACTAGCGACATCTACTATATGCGATGTCCGAACTAGAGCCCTAATAAAGTCCAGGTTAGCTCCATTTAGGTGAAACTTCTATAGGGAGTGTTCTGTGACTAAATCGCGTAACTGCGACTCGCGCATACCGGCACACAGAACCACAGAGCAGGTTCATCTATGCTCAGAACATAATGCGCCGTGTACCGGCATCAGAATTTCGAAGGTTTTACATCTGTACACCCTACGCACTAAAACAAAATACGATAAATATTATTTAATTATATCCTAGAAGGTATCTACTTTAAATTAGAATACCATGTCTGCCAAGTGGACACTGAATGAACTCAAACTTAATTACAATCGTTATACAAATTAACGTACTTACCAAAAGCATTTACGTAATCACTTTAAAATGAAATAAATTTATTACTTTATTATAAAATTACGATACAGAAGTAATGGAGAAGTTATGAAAAAATTAATTGATATTATGAAAACGAAACACATTTTCATTGGGCGTTTAGAGAAAATGCTCAGTATTTATTTTGCAAATTCATTCTATACATATCTTTATCATAATATAGTAATAAATACAACCATTGTCTAAAATCATTTAAACACTTGTTAATGCGCATGTGAAATTCATATGCAGTTTTGTACTTCAATCAATGTAGTCCATGTGTTGTCAACGAAGGTAAGGAAATTGAAACAACTTGTTTTATAATCGTCCAAATCTTGTGTTCAATTTATTACTGATCTTATTAATTATTTGTAGTGTTTCTGTGTATTTTTTATCAATAGTTAGTGTTTTACGTTTTCAGGATGTCTTATTTCTACGAGGAAGCATTTGATATGCTTGAAATTTATTTTCAATGTTTTCGGAATCCTGTTGTCGTGTCACGAGCATATGCTTTAAGGTACTCCCAAAAAAGATATTACTCAAGAGAGGTGGTTAGTCGCATTGCAAGATATATGCGGGAAACTGGATCTGTAAGATGCACTAGGAGACAAGTCAGAGCTCGTAGAATTAGAAATGAAGAAAACATTACTAATGTGATTGCTCTTTTTAGTGCTAATCCACATATTAGTGTACGACTAATTTCTAGAAACTTAGGTGTGACCGTAGGATCTGTATACAATGTTCTAAAGACGATAATATGCACCCATATCATATAGTATTGCATTAGGCGCTAAATGAAGCTGATTGTGACCACAGACTGAATTACTGCCATTGGATGCTGAGCATGCTAGAAGAAACACCACGATTTCTATCACAAATACTATGGACACATGAAGCAACATTTTCAAATTGTGGGAAAGTAAATCTCCATAATATGCACTATTGGTCGGACAGTAATCCCCATTGGATGAGAGAATTAGATCGGCAAAATCGATGGACTCTAAACGTATAGTGTTGTATAGCTGAAGGGAAATTGTGGGACCATATTTCGTTGACGGACCACTTAACGGAGATCTGTATTTAAATTTTTTAACTCAAAGCTTAAAATTTTTATTGGAAGACATTTACGTTGAAACAAGATTAATAATGTGGTTGCAACATGACGGGTGTCCAGCACACTTCGCTCAAATTGTCCGCGAATATTTTAATGTTCAATTTCCAAATCGGTGGATAAGAAGAGGAAGCTTATTTCCATGGCCACCCAGATCAGCTGATTTGACTTGCTTAGATTTTTATTTATGGGGCAGAGTGAAAGATTTGGTATATCAAACTCGACCAACGACTGGAGAAAATATGATGAAAAGGATACAAGTTGCTGTTAATAGCATATCTACGGCTGAAGTTCAAACGGCGGTAGCTTCTACTCGTCAGAAATTAGTTAAATGTATACATAAAAATGGACAGCAGTTTGAACATTTGTAAATAATAAAATGTTAGTTAAATTTACCTTATATACTTCACAAATAAGACCAAACTTCGAATACTGCTCCCACATCTGGGGTGCTGCTGCCGCTTCTACACTCGCTATCTTGGACTCCATTCAGAAGAGAGCTATACGTCTCATCGGTGACACTACCCTCACCCAAAGGCTGCCATCCCTTGCCCACCGACGTGCCGTTGGTGACCTCTCTCTCTCTCTCTCTCTCTCTTATATATATATATATATATATATATATATATATATATATATATATATATATATATATATATATATATATATATATCTGCACGGGCACTGCTCAGCGGAGCTTTCTTCCATAATTCCTCCATCTGCTGCCCCTAACAGATCTACCAGGGAAACAGAGCGAATGCTCCCTTTTACTGTCCAGGTAACCAGACATAGAACATCTTGTTATGCCCGCTCTTTTGTCCCGAGGACTTCCAAGTTGTGGAATTCCTTGCCGGTACACGTTTTTCCTTCTCCCCCAGACCTCCAAACCTTCAAGTCCATAATTAACAAGTTGCATTTTTCCTCGTTGTCGACACCCACGGTACGATAGTGTTTAGGCTGTAAGCCCTCGTGGTGTGTTGTTGAAATAAAAAAATTAATAAAAAAGAATACAACCTTAAATTCGATTCTTGGCTCTTGTATCTTACTTTTATGATAAGGTAATAAATTTATTTCATATTAAAGTGATTAATTGTTATTGATAACTATGTTAATTTGTATAACGATGCCTGAAAACAAATATTCTATAGATATTTTGCTATATTCACATCCAATTTTGAGAAATGGCACAATAAGCACCAAAATACATCAAATTCGAGTTTTCTCTGAAACGAAAAAACATATTCGTTTTGGGTTTTCACTGAGTGCTATAAAATTAAATAGAATTTATTTGGATTTGCTAAATGAAAATGAAATCAAATTTCCCGCGTGTGACTAAAATTCATCGCATCCGCCAGAGGCACTGCAATATTGTTCAGAACGTCAGCATTGGCGTTTCCCTTCTATAGGGGGTGTTTTGTAGATTTAGTTCAATCACAATCACTGACGAGGTACCTGTCACATTCGACAGTGTCAAAATTTCCTATTCACGCAAGGGAGTGTTGAATGCTTGAAGCATTAACCATACACAGTTTATTTTCAAATTGCCTCTACTCGTCAGAGATTACTTAAATGTATACATAGAAACGGACAGCAGTTGGAACATTTGTAAATCATAAAATGTTAGTTTAAATTTTATGTTTTTTTTACATTTATATAGTTTCGTTTTCACAATAGGTATAATCACTTAATTTACGAATACAACCTTAAATTCGATTCTTGGCTCTTGTCTCTTCGTTTTATGATACGGTAATACATTTATTTCATATTAAAGTGATTAATTGTTATTGGTAACTATGTTAATTTGTATAAAGATGCCTAAAAACAAATATTCTATAGAGATTTTGCTATATTCATATCCAATTTTGAGAAATTGCATAATAAGCACCAAATACATAAAATTCGAGTTTTATATAAAACGGAAAAACATATTCGTTTTGTTTTTTCACTCAGTTCTTTCTAACTTCATCCACTTTTTGATAGTTATATTATAATACTATGCTGCTATTTGAAAATTTTCATAAAATTTAATAAAACTAGACTCCTCTACTTTAACGCCCTCTGTATTTTGTGCATGTGTGACTGTGGATATAAAATACTAATACGTGAAATTTCTCATGAAATCTCTTTCCAACAAGCCAACATTCTTGAAATTGTGTCTACTGATTATCAAGTTATAGGCATTTGTTTATAAAGAAAATTCTCGCCCCCTACCTCCGCCACTGGTCCACAAGGAATTTTTTAACAGAAGTAGTAGATAAGTGATTACAAATTACCTAAAACCAGCTTATGTTATGCGTCAAGATACTTGAGAAAATAAATATTTTAGGTAAGCCATGGCATTTTCGCCACCTAGCGGCAGATTTAGAAAGCTGAAAATAATTTCCAACATTGTCTCACAGTCACTTTACTTATGCTAATTTTTTTCGGAAAGCTGCAGCTGTGATGGTTTTCGAGATATAGCCGGTCCCTGTCCTTATTTGAACACTGTATATACAGTGTAAAACACACTTATGTAATAAAATTCATTATTCAGCAAAAAATAGTTTTTGTGGAAAACGTGAAACACGTGAAGTTTAATTTATCGAACATTATCTTATAATCATAGTTAAGAAAATTAAACTCCCAGCATTTTACCCCCACCACTATATCCATTTAAAAAAATAGCAAACCTACACTTTTTCATCACAATTCGATGAATCACATTTTTCTGCATGCGGAGATACCCCATATGTATGGTCTAATATTACAGTTTTCAATACAGGCTGGAAATTTTATACCGGAATATTAAAACTAAACAGTTTACCCTGAAATACAAATTTCGAAAATAAAATTAATAAAAACGTCCCTTTCTTATAATAAATGTTCAAAATATTCTCCATTCACTTGCACACAGCGAAATAATCTGCTCTGGAATTCTTCACTGACTCTTATCGTAAATTTCTTATCTAAACGTACTTGGTATCATTAATCGTTTCTTATTAATCCAATTTTTGCAGTGTGAAAGGTGAAATTTAACAGTTCTGGTTTATTTTGTGGTGTATTGTGTTGAATGCACGGTCTCCTAATAAATTTCTCGTAATTTTGTTCCGATAATTTTAATTAATTTTTGGTCTAATAATGCGATACTTAACTGAAACTCTGTGAACAGAAATATTAATGATGATTGGGCATGGTGATATGTCTAGAACACAAGCACAAGTTGTTAATCTATTTAATGAAAAACATCCAGATTTGCCACCACTAACCCAGGGAACTGTGTCTAAGATACATTCACAGTTTCGTGATTATGGCACGTTAAACCACTGCCTAGGAAACCCAAGTTTGTTGAAGAAGATGTAAAACTCAATATTTTATTGGCTTTGCAAGAAGAATCAACAACTTCTAGCCGTCAAGTTGCACGTGAAAATGATGTTAGTCAATCAACAGTTTTAAGGTGTCTTAAAAACGAAAAAATGCATCCCTTTAAACTACAAAACGTTCAAGAGTTGATTGACGGTTATTCTGATAGAAGACTGCAATTTTGTGAACAACTGCTGGACATGTTACATAGAAATGTTATTTCTTCCTCTGACGTTCTGTTTTCCGATGAAGCAACTTTTCTTTTGAATGGCGATGTAAACAGGCAAAATTTCAGATACTGACTTACCGAAACCCCCACTGGATGCGACAAACACACACTCAGCGTCCTCAGACGTTGAACGTTTGGGCTGGTATCATTGGTGATCACGTAGTTGGACCCGTTTTTATAGAAAAGAACAGGTTGTTCCAATGTTCGCAGAATTCTATCCAAATGTAATGGAACCTAATACTCCCCATGGAAGGATATGGTTTCAACAAGACGATGCACCGCCACATTTTGCTCTTCAAGTACGGGAATATTTACACGAAGTCTTTCCACAAAGATGGATCGGACGAAGAGGTTTCGTAGAATGGCTCGCTAGATCATCAGATCTTACACCTCTTGATTTCAGAGTGTATAAAACGCAACCTGTGGATTTAGATGATTTGAAAATGAAAATAACAACAGAAATTAGGAACGTAACGCCTGACGTGTCGAACAGAGTTAGGGAAGAATTCCAGAGCAGATTATTTCGTTGTGTGCAAGTGAATGGAAAACATTTTGAACATTTATTATAAGAAAGGGACGTTTTCATTAAGTTTATTTTCGAAATTTGAATACCAGGGTAAACTGTTTAGTTTAATATTCCGATATTAAATTTCCACCCTGTATTGAAAACTGTGCTATTAGACCCCACATACGCGATATCTCCGCATTCAGAAAAATGTGATCCATTGAATTGTGATGAAAAATGTAGGCTATTTAAAAAAAAGATAAAGTGGTCGGGGTAAAATGCTGGGAGTTTAATTTTCTTAACTATGATTATAAGATAATGTTCGATAAATTAAACTTCACGTGTTTTCGCGTTTTCCACAAAAACTATTTTTTCCTGAATAATGAATTTTATTCCATAAGTGTGTTTCACACTGTATATACACATATATATATATATATATATATATATATATATATATATATATATATATATATATATATATATATATATATATATATATATATATATATATATATATATATGTATATATATATATATATATATATATATATATATATATATATATATATATATATATATATGTAGGTATGTATCCAACCGACAACTCAAAATGTTACTAAATTTGATTGAGCCAAAGAAAAAATTCTTTCTCAAAAAATGACAAAGTTATTTTGATGACATTTGGTTTATGTATTGCCTTAATAGCTTACTGGATGCCAAAATTCAACTTTCTTGATTTGTAGAAAATTGAGTTATTCATTGGGGAATTTAATGAAAATTCGCTACCATAACGCACTTGCGTCGTCCCGAAATGTTTAGTTATTGTTGTTTGTATTTTAATGATGTCTTCATTTTAATATTTATTTAGGTTGTTAAGTTTTGTTGTATTCGCTTGTTTATGAAATATCAATAAACTTTAATAATCATACGTTTTGATCTCTCAAAAGGGTGCAAAAACATTTTGTTTCCAGTACATGGTACATTTTTGAATTTGGCAATATCTCCTTTATCATTGACTTTAGCCACTTTAGCACCAAGTAATTTGTTCAGAAATAATTTGTCTATCGAATGCTGATAAGATTTACAGGCTGTTCCATTAGAAAAAAAGATGTTTTTGTCAATACGTTAAGCACGCGATGCTCCATTGTTTTTAGTGAATTTTTATTAAAAAAATTCACTAATAGAGAGATATCGATGGTGAGACGTTGCAAAAATTCTTTCAAATGAGCGCGAATTAGGACCCCTAGAACCCATATCCGGGGTCAGTTTGAATTTTTATATGTTTATAGTTTATATATATATATATATATATATATATATATATATATATATATATATATATATATATATATATATATATATATATATATATATATATATTTATTTATGTATATATATATATATATATATATATATATATATATATATATATATATATATATATATATATATATATATATATATACTTATGCCTATGCGGAAGTAGCTGGACCAACCGTGCAATAGCTGGACGTCCAGCTATTAACATGCTGGTATTAATATGTACATGCGTTATTGGCTGGACCTATTTCATGAGAACATTAAAAGTAAAAATTAATGCGCCTGTGCGGTGTTGCCAAATGCTCAAAATATTAATTCTATTTAAATTTTTACATGTTTTAGTGAATTTTATGTACACTAGGACCGCAAAAAGCATGAGGTTACTTAAGACTTTATTTAATAATAATATCGTCAGGATATTTCTTATGAATTTCTGGATAAAAAGTAATTATTGCATAAGTTACTATTCATGTAATATAGCAAAAAATCTACAGGTGGTTTGTAAAAATAATGTTTTGGAAGAGACAAAATATCAATTATTTTTTGATATTTGCAGTAAATGTGCCAAAATCATAAAAACACAAAATGATTACCAAGGCCGTAGTGTATAATAAGATTGGAAATTATATTTTGTCACCCTTTGCAAAAGTGAGAAAAATGCATATGAAGATCGGGATAGCAATTAAGACGTTTTCCAAATATTTATTATTTTATCGCATTTGCAGTTAATGTGCCAAAATCATAAAAACAAAAAATATCACCAAGGGCCTGACGCATAAAAGCTCATGCAAATAATTTTCTGTCACCCTTTGGAAATATAAAAAAAAATGCATTTGAACACCGGGATAGTTACTACCACGTTTTTCATTTCAACATTAATGATTCTGTGATACTTACTGTTAATGTGGTAAAATCACAAAACCAAAAATCATTACCAAGGCCCTATTATGTAATACTACACCAAATTTATTTTTTGTCACCCTTTGCAAAAGTAAGAAAAAAAAAGAATTTAAACATCGGGATAGCAGTTAAGAAGTTTTCCAAGAATGTATTTTTTTTCAGTCAATGTGCCACATGAAAGGCAACGGGAAACCACCTTATTTTAACCTATCGTTGCGACTACTAAGCGACTTTGCCTTCAGTCAGTGAGTGAGTGATACAGATTATTTTTATTATGTTTTGCATATCTTATTATACATTACATTATTATACACTAGGGCCATGGTAATCATTTTTTGTTTTTATAATTTTGGCACATCTACTGCAAATATCAAAAACTAATTCATATTTCGGAAACGTCTTAATTGCTATCCCGATTTTCATATGCATTTTTCTCACTTTTGCAAAAGGTGACAAAAAATAGTTTGCATCTCTTATTATACATTAGCGCCTTGGTAATCATTTTGTGTTTTTATGATTTTGGCACATTTACTGCAAATATCAAAAAATATGACATATTTCGGAAACGTTTTAATTGCTATCCCGAATTTCTTATACGTTTTTTTTTACTTTTGCAAAAGGTGACAAAAAATAATTTGCATGGTTTTTCATACACAAGCGCCTTAGTAATAATTTTTTGTTTTTATGATTTTGGCACATTAACTGCCAATGCGAAAAAATAATACATATTTGGAAAACGTCTTAATTGCTATCCCGATTTTCATATGCATTTTTCTCACTTTTGCAAAGGGTGACAAAAAATAATTTGCATATCTCATTATACACTAGGGCCTTGGTAATCATTTTTTTTTGTTTTTATGGCTTTGGCACATCTACTGCACATATCAAAAAATAATTCATATTTCGGAAACGTCTTAATTGCTATCCCGATCTCCATATGTATTTTTCTCACTTTTTCAAAAGGTGACAAAAAACAATTTGCATATCTTATTATACACTAGGGCCTTGGTAATCATTTTTGGTTTTTATGATTTTGGCTCATCTACTGCAAATATCAAAAAATACTTCATATTACCGAAACTTCTTAATAGTTATCCCGATCTTCATATGCATTTTTCTCACTTTTGCAAAGGGTGACAAAATATAATTTGCAATCTTATTATACACTAGGGCCTTGGTAGTCATTTTGTGTTTATATGATTTTGGCACATCTACTGCAAATATCAAAAATTAATTCATATTTCGGAAACGTCTTAATTGCTATCCCGATCTTCGTTTTTGTGATTTTGGCACATCTACTGCAAATGCGAAAAAATAAACGTGGTAATAGCTATTTCGATCTTCATATGTACTTTTTTCACTTTTGCAAAAAGTGACAAAAAATAATTTGCATGAGTTATTATTCATTAGGGCCTTGGTAATAATTTTGCGGTTTTATGATTTTGCACATTAACTGTAAATACCAAAAAAATAAGTCATATTTGAAAAAACTTAGTAATAAGTATCTCGATGTTCAATTGATTTTCTTTTATTTTCCAGAGTGTGACAAAAAAGAATTTGCTTAGGTTGCTATACACTAGGTCTTTCGTAACTTGTTTTTGTGTATATTTTTATATTGGGGCCTTGGCTTTATTCTCCAATATTTGTCATTTGGGTACATGTAACCAAAATAACAAATAATACATACTAAAATTTAGTTTTCCTCTATGGCTATGTTAATAATAAACGATTGGTTTAGTGTTATTATGTTATTGCAAAACACTTAAGACAAATTCTTTTTTCTTCAGTAAGGTGTAGTAGCATATAACAATATATGGCTGGCATCTATGGCTAGTCATAAAAATGTACTACGTTGAATCCGCTTCACTGATATTGTGATCGCGACGATCCATCCCGCTTTCTGCTGACCCTACGTGTAAATCTATGGCTCGGAATTTATGGATAACTTCACGCAAACTTTATCTCAATTATATTCAGCAAACATGTCTTATCTCTGCTGCATCGAACATGATGCAAATGCAACTATGTGAATCTTAAAATGCAGCGGCTTTCCAGGAAATAAAGCTTTTAAGCTATTTACTTACCAATGCTACTATTTCTACCTCTACGACTTTTTATTTATAATAAAAAATATGTACATTGTTTGCTTAAACCTGCCAGTATAATTTTTTGACAGCTATATACATATAGCGCGAGTTTAAAACATGGAATAAATTCAGTTAATCAGATACAGCTATCTTTTTCCAATAATTCGCAGACATGTCGATAGACATTTTATGTTGCGGTCTTTTCAAAAACTAAAATAAATATCATACAGTATGTGCCAAATTTAAGGTACGACCTCATCGATATTTTTTTCAAATCCTACCCTAGTTTGTTTTTCTTAAATAGGTTTAACCTACACATTAATTTGAAAAAAACAGCAGATATAAATTTTTATTTATTAATTATTATAAATCTAAAGAAATTAGTATCACGAATAAGAAATGAATGTTGACTTATTTTCCCAAGATAAGCAGAAATGTGTAAAACGAATTTCAATTCCGTTTATACTACTAACAAATAGTCAATCGACAACAACCTAAGCATTTATTAAAGAAAATTGATTTAGGTTATCTATTTTTTATTTCTGTTTCTAAAATAATATAATGTATATTTTTGTGGGAAGGTGGTTTAGCATAACTTGACATGCACTTTAGAAATAGACAGTACGATTGTCGGTTAAACAAATTATCGACGTCATATCTCAAATTTGGGAGAACTTCATATTATTAAGGAAAGATCACAGCTTAAAAACCACTAATTGACGTGTTCGCGCATTTGAAAAAGGTGTATTTGATTAACTGAATGTATTCTAAGTTACCAACATGCATTGTGTAATATGGCAGTAATAATGCTGATAATTGTTTATCTTTTTTTGTCCTTTCCTCAACGGCGACGTATTTCTGCGACTATGGCCAATCACCAACGACAGGGAGCACTTTCAACTCACTTTCCTTTAAATTTGGCCAAACCCCGTTTTTCTATCAGGAGGGTAGGGATATTCAGCGTGCCCAACCTCGCACGGTACCCTGGACTAACGACTTCACGACTCCTCAGTGAATCGGAACCTGCAGAAATTCAACCTGCTCCAACTAAATGATAATTTTACAGTAGGGGCTGAAAAAATGAATGGGGAACCCTGGAAATCGAACCCAGTACCCTTGGATCCAGCGGCATACTTTCCTACCACTGGATCACTCAGGCTTTTTGATAATAATTGTAAAATATCTTTTGCAACAGATGGATACAATAATCTAAAATATATAACTCTATAACACTAAAAGTAGATCTCGTAAGTTTATAAAACAACAGTCATTATACACCTTGTCCTATTTTCGAATTAAGTTTTTGTGTTATCTTCTAAAAAAGCAGGAGTTTGATTAATTTTAATTCAAAATATTACAAACCAAAAAAAAGGTACGAAAGATGCTCTCTTCTCTTAATACCAGGAAAGCCTCTGGCTTTGACGAGATCCCAGCAATTGTTCTCAAAAGATGCGCACCAGAACTTGCTCATGTCCTGACCTGTCTGTTTTAGACATCTTACAATAAAGGCATATTCCCTAGTAACTGGAAAACTGCTCGAGTACAACCCGTCCCCAAGAAAGGATCCAAAGCGCTTCCTAGCAACTACAGGCCCATTTATCTCCTTTCAGTCGTCTCTAAAGTGCTGGAAAAGTATATAAACACCGAATTACTAAACTTTCTTGAAAAACACAGTTTAATCCACGACAGGCAGTATGGATTCCGTCAGATCAACTGCCGACCTCTTTTCCTTTGTCACACATTCGTGGAACAAGTCTATGAAACTACACGGTGAATGCCAGATTGTCGCTCTAGACATATTCAAAGCATTCGACCAGGTTTGGCACGCAGCGCTGCTTAATAAACCTCCGGTCTATGGCCTACCACCAAAACTCTGTACCTGGACAGCAAATTTCCTCTCCAACCGGAGCATTTCTGTTGTCGTGGATGGCCATTCCCCTAAACTGTATCCAATTAATGCAGAAGTCCCTCAAGGTTCAGCTTGAGCCCCTACTTTGTTTCTTCTCCACATCAATGACCTCCTCTCTAGCACATCTAACCCAGTTCACAGTTACGCGGACGACAGCACCCTCCTCTCAAATATACAATATTCTAAGCCTGTCTCTTTAGCTTAATTAGATGAGGAACGCAGACTCATGGAGGGTTCTATCTCTGTGGATCTTCAAAAAATATTATACTGGGGAAGTAGAAATATTGTACAATCCAACTCCACCAAATCTCAGTCTTGCTTTCTATCCATAAGAGATTCACCAGCCCTAGACCCATCACAATGAACAACCAAGTTATTCAGTAATGAGACCTTTACACTTGTTGGCATATCTGTGGATCAAAATCTCATTTGGCCCAACATGTCACATCAATTGCAGTAGTGGCTGCTAAGAAATTAGGTTTCCTCGTCCGGGCTTGCAAACAGTTTTCACCAGATAATCTATATACCTTATATACTTTACAAATAAGGCGCCACACCTCGAATACTGCTCCCACATCTGGGGTGCCGCTGCGGCTTTTACACTCGCTATTCTGGACTCCATTCAGAAGAGAGCTATACGTCTCGTCGGTGACACTACTATCACCCAAAGGCTGCCATCCCTTGCCCAGCGACGTGCTGTTGGTGACGTCGTTCTCTTTTATAGATATCTGCACGGGCACTGCTCAGATGAGCTTTCTTCCATAGTTCCTCCACCTGCTGCCCCCAACAGATCTACCAAGAACAGAGCGAATGCACCGTTTTACTGTCCAGGTCACCATAGAACCTCTTGTTATGCCCGCTCTTTTGTCCCGAGGCCTTCCAAGTTGTGGAATTCCTTGACGGCACATGTTTTTCCTTCTCCTCAGAACCTCCAAACCTACAAGTCCAGAATTAACAAGTTGCCTCTTTCCCCCTTCTCGACACCCACGGCACGATAGTATTTAGGCTGTAAGCCCACGTGGTGTGTTGTTGAAAAATTAAAAAAAAAATAACCTTTTAAGTACGTTACGCCCAAACATCTACTATAATTACTGAAAATAGTCCAGGATCAGTTTGACTGACTTATTAATTTAGACACCATGTCGATTTATAAATTTCGGTCGGAATATTTTTTGAGAATAAACTTGGCAGAAAATTTTTAAAACAAGTTTCATTTCTTAGGCAGACTAAATAGTTGTAAGTTTTAAATTACCAGTGTTTTCTTTAGACAGAGCCTACAATATGTTTTGTTGATGTACTCATTAATCAAATGACCTTGTGGTTAGAAAACATTTTATGTCCGAATTTTCTTAAAGGGTTTCTTAAGCAATTACGGAGCAAGGGGGTTGGATACTGCTCACTAGACGATGTGCGTTAACTAAACGTTTATTATGAGGCTACTATAACAGTTAAATAATGTAAGTACATATATTTATAATCTCGGAATCAAGACACCCTACAAAAAGGCATTATGGGAGCCGAGACTATAATGTAATGTGTGGGAAGTGTCATCGTTGCATTTTGTATTATAAAATACATATTATCGTGTCGGATGACTCCTCCCCTGTTAGATGGGATTTTATGGGGTGCATAAAATTTAATTTGCAAAAATTTATATTCTAAGGTAAAACATTTAAAATGATCAAAAATTGAAAACAATTACATCAATAGATCAATAATTCGATAAAATTTAGAAAATATAACATATAACATGGTTATTCTTTAGGCAAAGGAAAAGCCTTTTGTTTGCTGCGTTTTCGTTAACCTGTACGGAAATTTAAATATCAAGTATTTAAAGTTAACAATAAACAATTATTACGAAACACCCGTTAAAAGTAGCTTCCGCAGTATACACTCTATCACTGTTGCACTTCTTACTATAAGTTTAGCATAAACAATATGCTACTGTTTTCCTCTAGGTAAAGGAATAATGTCTTCAATTTCTGCGTCTTCCTTAAAGTAATTTTTTAATTTTTAAAATTTGAACAAACTTAGTTTATTCATCCCCTTAATGACGCTAACTTTGTTAGCGAAACGATCATCGGGTCAAAAAACTGTATTGTGATGAATTGGGTTCTCCAAATTGTACTTATCAGTGCTCATCACAGGTTCCAATCTTCACCCATTGTACAAAGCTAATTTCTATGATTATTGTTTCACAGCAGCACGACCAAGATGTAGTTTTCCCCAAAGAGAAGCAGTTAAGGAGACCATTAGAAGACATTTAAAGGACGGAAGCAACCCCTCGATAGCTGAATGTGAACTTCTGATTGAAAATTGTCCAGTGTTAAACAAAATAACTCCCCAGTCTCTAAAACCTTACGTTTCTAGTAGCACGAAAAAAGACAGACAATATGATAAATATTTCTTTTTAGCTATATTAAAATAAAATAACATAAAAATGCATCAATGACTATTTATGTTACATTTTACAAATTTGCCTACTTTGTACAAATTTTCTTCTACTAAATTCCTGAGTTCTCCACTTTTTCTGCATTTTCTATTTATTTACGACAACTATTTTCACTGATTTATCACATTCAATTCAAACCATAACACAAGAATTGTGTTTCATATGTAACTTATGCAAAAGCTTTGGTCATCATAGTTTTGTTAAAAGTTTGAATTATGTTACTTCCATTATGAAAACAGATCACATGCAATGTATTCAGATCCAGATTACTAATTACAATAATTTTGTTTTCTAGGAACTCAATGTATTACATTTTGAGATAAAACACGTGTGTTTTTAGACAAGACTGTCATAAATACATTTTATACACAATTTATTTAATTTAAAATAACTGGTAAAAAATTACAACACAAAATTTGTCTTTTATCATTTTTCTGCTTTACCACACCGGTGTGATAATTTATGTAGGCAAATAATTTTAAAATAATTTGTAGTCACTTTTTATAAATTTAATATTATTCACGAAGTGCTTCACTGTAAAACTGTCAAGGTAAAGAGAATAAATAATGTATTAATTAAAACATATCATCTTTGTATACTAGCACGCAGACCTTAAAACCGTAATGCTACCTGTTTAAGCCTACAACATAAAACTAACCAGAAAACTTTTATATATCCTACTAAAAAGTGCGGCAACACTGTGAGGTTAGGTCCAGCTACTTCCTTTTGGACATATCAATTTTTATGGCTGAAATGTCCAGCTACTTCCTTATAAACATATATAAATCCCAAAAGAGAAAGGTCCAGCTGCTTCCGCATAGACACAAATATATATATATATATATATATATATATATATATATATATATATATATGTATCCGTCTGATAACTCAAAAAATAATTAACCGATTTAGATGAAACTCGGCAAGTGCCTTTCTTTTATTAATGGCTTGGATGAGTTCGTTGGCCAGGAAAATCGGACAGGGTTTTCCGGGAAAATTTTGAGTTTTATTTCAAAAAAAATTTTTTTTCCGAAAATTTTGATAAAATTTGGTCTACATATTGCTTTGGGAAATACCTAACTATGTGCCAAAATTCAGCTTTCTGCGGTTACAGAAAATTGAGCTATTCAAATTTGAAACATTTATGTTTAAATCATGAGTATGTGGTTGCTGTTGGTTAGTCAATGCTTCTCTTATTGACTCATGAAATTCATTTTTAAGTTTCCGAGAAATGTCAATAATACTGAATTCACTGATTGTTAATCATTGGAAGCATTTACGATTATATATAACCCTATTGTAATTTATTATCATTTATCACCTCTGTAGTATAATTATTTTTTTCCTTACAACTCGCAGCGTTTTTAGTCAATTGTTGTTATTAATAGTCAATAGTTTCTTTCCGAATACACACAGCTTCCATTGTCTCCTGCTTCTGCCGCTGTTACAGTCCTTTTATTTAGAGGTAGAGTTGTAACCACTCATACAGCCAGTGTTTTTTAACCACGTGGCTGGGGGACTGACCGAATTCATTCCCAGTTGCTGTTGATTTACTCATATTCTCTTAATATGTTTGAAGATGTGGTGTCTACTTCATTCCAAGTCACTATTAACCGACTATTTATGAAATCAAATAAGTAAATTAAATCGATTGTCATAAAATATGTAGTGTATTAAGACAAGGGAAAAAGAAATAAAACATATATAACTGTGCACATTTTGATTATATTTTAGGGTGCTTGAGAGAGGTATTGTCACAGCATAATATCTTATTAAAGTTCATTTGTAAATAGGTTTAATTTATATATATATATATATATATATATATATATATATATATATATATATATATATATATATATATATATATATATATATATATATATATACAGGTTGTCCCAATAGTGTGTAATTCCTCTATATATCCCTTACCCTTAGAGCTAGCCAAAAAAACTTTAAACAAAATTTTCTTGTGATTATCTAAGCTATATCTAGAAAATATATTCAGCTTTATGGAACTTCCGGTTGCACCGGAAGTAGCTATCAACTTCGTTATTTTAAATAGAATGCTATACTTTTTATTACATTTTTGGATAGAGATTAAAAAATAAGTGCGACTTTATGTAGCATTCCCTATAGCTATCTTTAATATTTGTAAAAATATTACGACTTTCATTTTTTTTAGCTCCGATTTATGTGTTATTTGAAACGTCTGCTGTGAGCTGAGTTTTGAGTTTTGCTACCTGAAATTCTAAATATCAATAGGCGACATTTGATACTTTAAAATGGTTAAAGAATAATTTATCATCATTGTACAGGGTGTATTATTTTGGGGTTACAGCATATCTAACTTTAAAGCAGCATAACTTGTGTTTTTCAAATGGAACACCCTGTTTTTTATGGATTAATCAGGCAGACCATTAAATTCTGCATCGACATAATATAGGTCTTTCTATAGCTATAGTTGATAGTTTTTGAGTTATAGTGGTTTATTTTAGTTTCGCTTGTAAAAATATTGGTACTGTCAGATTGTCACTGTATGAGGCACTTAATGGTACTGTCAGATTGTCACTGTATGAGGCACAGAGCATGTTAACAGTGTCAGGTGACACCTAAACGCCTCCTTGACAAGAAAGTCAGCAGTTTTTATATTTCCGTTGTTGGAGCTTACTTCCGTCTAATAAAAGTTTGTTTTAACAATAATTTGAATAGAATTACCAAATAAAATGAGATAGTCACGATGCAAATCACTTGATCATATTCTCGTAACTAGATAATGTGTCGACAAAAAAAACTTATCGAATGCAACTACATGCAATGATTGTTATATAATGGACTTATTCATATTTTTACCGTACAAAAAGTGAAACACAGTTTAATAAAGGTAGTTGTAATTATGAGAACCAGAAAGTGAAGTAAACTATAATAACATAACTATAATAATAATAATAATAATAATAATCCACAGTCATTAACAGAAAAAAATAACCTAAAAAAGCGTTACATTAGAACTATTCGAAATTTCGCCCATTGACCTGAATACACAATCTAACCCTCCTTAGGAATTCTTCTTGAACATTGCTCAACATTTGCGAAGTTATTGCCCTGCACGCGACTGAAATTTTATTTCTTAGTTCCTGTGGGGTGTTGGACAGTGTTTGATACACAATTTCCTTGATATAGCCCCACAGGAAAAAATCTAGACATGTGAGGTCAGGAGACCTTGCAGGCCACGAGACAGGACCACCTCGCCCTATCCATTTATTGGGGTACCGATCATTTAAAAATCGGCGTACATTTATGTTATATTGTGCTGGTGCCCCGTCCTGCATAAACCACATACGTCAATTGTTATCTAGAGGCAAATCTTACAAAAAGGCCTCTACATCTTCCTCCAATATACGCAGATATCCCTGCCCGTTGAGGTGCCCATCAAAGAAATATGGCCCAATAAGATTAGTTCCAATTATTCCAGCCCAAACATTTATCGTAAAACGGTGCTGGTTGTCAACTGATCTGCAAAAGTTTGGATTTTCTGAAGCGTAATAATGAAAGTTGTGCCCGTTAACCCTACCACAACTTGAAAATGAATATTCATCACTGAACATCACCTAATTAAAAAAATTCTCACTTTCATTGTACTTAGCCACTGCCCACTCACAAAAACTGAGGCGACTTCGAAAATCTGCATTCGTCAATGGCTGCTGCAGCTTCATTTTATATGGATGAAACTTGTATTTTCTCAATGTTCTGTTCACTGAAGATTTTGATATTCCTATTTCGTCGGCAACTTTCCTCACGCTTGTGTGCGGATTAGCTAATGCCGATGCAACAATAGAAAATTCGTTTTCTTCATTGCCGCTTACTCTCCCTTTGCGTGTGGTCAAAAAACGGTCCAACAATTTGACGAAACATTTTTCCTGAGGATGTCTTCGATTCCGATATGTTTGTGCGTATACACGAGATGCTAAAAAACAATTTCGCTGACACTCGTCAATAATAAGTGTCATATCAACTAATTCTTCAGTATTATAATTCATTTAAAATTAAATAACACAAAAGTTAGCCCATAAAACTTCGCTCAAACACCTGAGAACTGAAAATAGTTATAGTTCTGGTTAGGTGACATTTATCTGTCATCTGACAATAAATATTAGTTGTTTCATTCTCTGCGCCTACTGTATCTGACAGTACCATTATTTTTACAAGCGATACTAAAATAAACCACTATAACTCAAAAACTATCAACTATAGCTATAGAAAGACCTATATTATGTCGATGCAGAATTTAATTATCTACCTGATCATTCCATAAAAAATAGGGTGTTCCATTTGAAAAACACAAGTTGTGCTGCTTGAAAGTTAGATATGCTGTAACCCCAAAATAATACACCCTGTACAATGATGATGAATTATTCTTTAACCATTTTAAAGTACTAAATGTCGTCTATTGATATTTAGAATTTAAGGTAGCAAAACTCAAAACGCAGCTCACGGCAGACGTTTCAAATAACATAAATCGGAGCTAAAAAAAAATAAAGTAATATTTTCAAGAATATCAAAGATAACTATAGGGAATGCTACATAAAGTCACACTTATTTTTTAATCTCTATCCAAAAATGTAATAAAAAGTATAGCATTCTATTTAAAATAACGAAGTTGATAGCGACTTCCGGTGCAACCGGAAGTTACATAAAGCTGAATATATTTTCACGATATAGCTTAGATAATCACAAGAAAATTTTGTTTAAAGTTTTTTCGGCTAGCTCTAAGGGTAAGGTATATATAGAGGAATTACACACTATTGGGACACCCTGTATATATATATATATATATATATATATATATATATATATACATATATATATATATATATATATATATATATATATATATATATATATATATATATATATATATATATATATATATATATATATATATATATATACCGGGTGTCAACGAATTTATTAGACAAGCCATAATTTCTATAGTATTAGGTGTATCAAAATGAGATTCGGTACAGGCAAATGGTACGTGAAGAGGATAGTTTTAGCATATTTTTCACTTTCCGCTCACTTCCGGTTTTACCGGAAATGGTCCAGGTTTTGAATTTTTAAATAGAACACCCTGTATATTTTCACATTTTCGGATTTCTGAGACAATTATTAATCAGAATGTGACATTTTCAAAAGTTTTTACGCCTACTTGATTTTTTTATAGCCACTTAATATTGCATATATCTATATTTTGCCGTTGTTTTCATCGAGACTTCCTTGGTAACCAAAACACTGATTTTCACAATGACAGTGACATACGCTTTTTGAACAGACATAGAAGTTACTTAAGTTTAGTTAAATTTCAGTTTAATTTCTTGTCACAATTATGTATACTCAAAGTGAGAAAGTGGACATGTTATTAATATTTGGAGAGTGTCATAGAAATTCAAGGAATGCTGCCGAGTTGTATGCTCACAGATATCCCAATCGGCAACATCCATCCCATCAATATTTTCCGTATGTTGAGAATCGTTTCAGACAAGGAGGAAATCGAGATGCGGAACAGAGGTTTATCATAAATGAAGACACTGAGATTGACGTTCTTGCCATGGTTGAGGTTGATAAAACGGTTTCTTTAAGAGAAATTAGTCGAGAACTGCAGATAAGTCATGAATCGGCAAGAAAAATACTGAAAAACCACGGGTATCGAGCATTTAAGTATCAGATACATCAACATTTGTATGGTGACGATGGCGATAGACGGGTATTGTTTTGTGATTGGCTGCTTCAAAATCAAAGAGTTAACCCAAATTTTATCAACTTCATTCTATTTTCCGACGAATCCCGATTTACAAATAATGGTATGTTCAATAAGCAAAATACTCGGTACTGGGCCCAACAAAATCAACACCAAATGAGAGAGGGCAATTTTCAAGAAAGGTTTGGCGTCAATGTCTGGGCTGGTATCATTCGAAACAGAATAATTGGGCCAATATTGTTTCAAGGTCAGTTAACAGGGGTTAGGTACTTAGGTTTTCTTCAAAATGAAATCGAAGATCATCTTGATAATCTACCTTTAGCAGTTTTACGGCGAATTTACTTCCAACAAGATGGAGCACCGCCTCACAATGCCAGAGAAGTTCTTAATTACTTAACAGAACATTTTAATAATCAAGTCATTGCAACCAATGGTCCCGTACGGTGGCCTGCACGCTCACCGGATCTCACTGTGCTCGATTTCTTTATTTGGGGGTATGTTAAAGAAAGGGTATACTATGCAACTGCTCCAGCCACTCTTGAAATCTTAGAAGAAAGAATTCTACACGCATTTAGAAGTATAACGCCTCAAATGTTAGAAAACGTGTGTAGAGAAACAATTGAACGGGCTGAAATGTGTCGTGAACAAGAAGGAATGCAGTTTGAACAATTACTGCAGTGAAAATTTTAATAAAATCGGATATTGTAATTTCAAATAATTTAAGTTCGTCGTTGAAGTTATTAGTTAATGTTGCTATTTTTTGTTAACTTTGTTAGTTCTCTTGATTTTTCTTTTCTTAACTTGTTAGTTTGTTAAATTTGTTTATCCAATCGCAAATAAATTATCATCGTTATATTCGTCAAAAATCCTTTTTTCGGAAAATGCTTGTCAAAAAAGTGTCGCCATTTGATAAATAATAATAAAAACGAAAATGTAATTTTGCCAACTTGTCTTATTCATATCTATCATACTAGTCACTAAAACTTTGCGATTGTAGTTTTCTGAGATCACCTAAGGTACTTAGATTAGTTTTGGTCCGATCATGTCCACCTAGATGCAATATTAAAAGTGTCTCAAAATCAAGTAGGCGTAAAAACTTTTGAAAATATCACATTCTGATTAATAATTGTCTCAGAAATCCGAAAATGTGAAAATATACAGGGTGTTCTATTTAAAAATTCAAAACCTGGACCATTTCCGGTAAAACCGGAAGTGAGCGGAAAGTGAAAAATATGCTAAAACTATCCTCTTCACGTACCATTTGCCTGTACCGAATCTCATTTTGATACACCTAATACTATAGAAATTATGGCTTGTCTAATAAATTCGTTGACACCCGGTATATATATATATATATATATATATATATACATATACATATACATATATATATATATATATATATATATATATATATATATATATATATATATATATATATATATATATATATATATATATATATATATATATATATATATATATATATATATATATATGATAACTCAAAAAATAATTAACTTGGCAAGTGCCTGTCTTTTATTAATGGCTTGGATGAGTTCGTTATCCAGAAAAATCAGATGGGGTTTTCCGGAAAAATTTTGAGTTTTCTTTCGAAAAAAATTTTTTTCTCCGAAAGTAACAAAGCTGTTTTAATGAAATTTACTATATATGTTGCCTCAACCTTACTACGTACCAAAATTCAACTTTCTAAGTTTAGAGAAAATTGTGTTATTCAAATTTTAAATTTTCTTTCGAAAAAAATGTTTTTCTCCGAAAATTACAAAGTTATTTTAATGAAATTGTGTGGATATCTTGCCTTAGGAAAAACCTTACTACGTATTAAAATTAAACTCTCTAAGTTTATAGAAAATTGAGTTATTTAAATTTGAAGCATTTAATAAAAATTCACTACCATAACGCACTTGCTGCGTCCCGAGTTTTTGGTTTAGATTCGCCTAATCAGCGCAAATAATACACAAGTTTGCTTATTTAATTGATCACGTGGCTCCTGTGCCGACTTACTTTTGGACTGCCTGTATGTATGTATGTATGTATATATATATATATATATATATATATATATATATATATATATATATATATATATATATATATATATATATATAAATTTTACAAAGATCTGTAACTTTTGAGTAATGACATAAACTTGTGTTTTTTTAATGGAAACCATAGTTGGCCGTAGCTTTATTAAAGAGGTCTTCTTTTCTCTTTACATTGATATGAAACACGATATGATTATTCTAAGAAAAACAAATTTTACAGTGGTTCTTTTTTTTTTCAAAAAAATAACATTGGTTACCACGGAAAGGGTTGTTTATTTCAAATAGAGAAGACCTAAATCTAAGTTTTCGCAGATAGTTTACATAACATTTCTAATTAGAGATTTAACATAATAATTAACAAAATAAAAATTTTAATTAAAACTTGTAAAAAGCTTGATAAACATTTCAAGACAATGTCTAAACAGCGTTGAGTTATTACTAATACAACTAATTTTCTTTTGCAAATTCGAATCCGTTGCTTATTTACTGAAATTTGTACCACTAATATCAAAACAATCTAGGACGGCTTTTTTAAGAAACAGTTGATGTAATTTTTTTATGTCAAATCTAACAGGTAACAATGGAAATGATTGTTTTTTGACACTTGCAAATATTACTGTGACATTTTTTTTCGTAAAAAGTCTTATTTTGGTAGATACGTTTGTAGTTAATTTGTAGTCGAATTAAGAGAAACGGGGTATGTTTCAGTGTTACATTTTAAGTAATAAAAATGGAGTGCCGTGCTAAGGAGCAATATTTTGAACAATATTTTGATCGTAGTCAGCCCAGTTTGCCTACATTTAAAAGGCTTTATGATAATTTAGGAGCATGTGGTTCCTTTACTAGGCCAAGAGACAGGATAAATACCATTAGTGAAGTGGCATAAATAAACGTATTGGCCAGTGTGACTCGAAATTCTTCAACTTCAACTAGGAAGATCGCAGCAGAAGCCAGTACATCCCAACGTACTGCCGTTAGGGTACTAAAAATGCACAAAAATCATCCTTATAAAATATCAACATCGCAAACATTGCACAATGATGATCTTGCTAAGCGAATTGAATTTTGCACCTGGTTTCGAAATATGTGTGAAGACCCACAGTTTCCATCTAAAATACTTTGGACGGACGAGACTCGATTCAGAAACTGCGGCATGTTCAACAGACATAATGAGCATCTCTGGATGCAAAGAAAATCCGCATTATGTTGAACAACGGAGACCACAAATAAAATTTGGGTTTAATGTCTGGTGTGGGTCATTGGTTCAACATATCTTGGTCCGTAAATTTTTGAAGGTACATTAACTGGTGACCACTATCTTCAGTTTCTCCAGAATGACTTTCAAGCTATGCTAGATAATGTAAATTTGGTAACTCGTGCATCACTACAGTGGCTTCAGCATGATAGAACGCCGCCCCATAACCAGCTACAAGCTCAGAACTTATTAGACCAAACTTTTACCAACTCCAGGATCGGAAGAAATGCACCAGTTATATGGCCATCTCGATCTCCCGATCTGTCCGTTTTAGATTTCTTTTTATGGGAAACTGTAAAAAATAAGGTGTACCGACGCTCTAATGATACAGTGAACGACCTTAGAGAAACCGTCCTATACAATTTTGCCAATATCGATAGATATTCTATTAAAAAAGCAAGAAATTCAGTTTTGCGTAGGAGTATTTTTTTTTTGTTCCCTCAGGGCTCGTCCGCGGCCTTGCCGCCCTGATAGCACCGCAACCCTTGGTTGATTGTGCATACCCCTAGTCTTACTCCACCCATTCCAAAATCACTGTGCCTTGAACTAGTCTGCACAGCGATTGGTAGGGTGAAGTTTTATATTGCTCTGTCTCCGGTCTAGAGTGACCGTAGATCAGTTGTCTTTTCCGGTCCAGAGCTATACACTCGCACAAGATGTGCTGGGCTGATTCCTCCCCCTCGCCGCAGAGTCTGCATGCGAGGTCCCCTTCGAACCGCCCCATTTTATGTAGGTGTTTCTTGACGGCCATGTGTCCCGTCAAGAGACCTGTTGTGTTTCTGAGTTGTCCTCTGCTAAGGTTTAGCAGCTCCACAGCTCTCTTTGAACTGGGTCCGTCAATTATTGACTTCCCATGTCTGAGCCCTGGACAGTCCGCCCAGTACACCTTGTGTTGGTTTCTGACCCAGGACTTAATGGCTCCCCTGGCAGTGCTCTTTGACACGCCCAGAGCCGGTTCTGGTCCCATAAATGGTTCTGCTGACCCTCTCTTCGCGAGACTGTCAGCTTCTTCATTGCCTTTGACCCCCGAGTGACCCGGCACCCAGATGAGGGTCACCTCATTCTGCCAGGCCGGGTCGCTCGTCTCGTCTCGGCACTCACTCACCAGCCAGGAATTTACCCGTGGGCTACTTAGTGCCTTAAGGGCTGCCTGGCTGTCTGTGGCTATGAGGATCCGCTTGTTGGTGTAGCCCCTCCTCTTGTTCTCCCGCACACAGTGCAGGATGGCGTACATCTCGGCCTGAAACACCGTTGCATGGGCTCCGAGGGAAATACTGTGACTTACCCTCGGTCCTTCCGAGTAAACACCTGCCCCCGTCCCACGCTCCCCGCCAGATCCGTCCGTGAACCAGACGAGCGCGTCCCGTGGTATGCCCGGCGTCTCCTCCCGCCATGCCCCGCGATCAGGGATTTCCACTGTGAAGTTGTTTTCCCTGCACATTCGCGGGCTCGCGAAGTCTGACCTCATTTCAAGCATGGGTTCCTTCACGATCTCCTGAATTTTGCAGTGGCCCCTGAAGCCTGGGTTGATCTTCAGTCTACCATTGCAGGCTAGTCTGTATAGTCCTAGCCTGGCCTCTCCCATAATAACTAAGTGTAGAGGGGGTAGATCCAGCAACACCTCCATGGCGGCTGTTGGGGTTGAAGACATGGCCCCTGTGATGCCTAGGCAAGCCATCCTTTGGATCTTGCCTAGTTTTTGTTTGGCACTGGATTGTGTCACCTTAGGCCACCAGACCAGTGCCGCATATGTTAACGATGGTCTGACCACCCTTGTGTACAGCCAGTGGGCCATACTAGGTCTTAGTCCCCACGTTTTTCCATATAGCCGCCTAGTGACGGCTAAGGTCATGACTGCCTTACGCAGTATTTTTCCAATGTGACCATTCCAGGTTAGCTTAGAGTCCAATACGACCCCAAGATATTTTACCTCCCTGGCCATTGGAATGCTCCTACCGTATAGAGTGAGAGTTCTGTGGCTTTCACACTTCCTCCTCCTCGTAAACGGCACGACGGTTGCTTTCTCGGGGCTCACCCCGAGCCCTTGATCAACCGTCCACCCTTCCACCACTTTCAGTGCAGTCTGCATACGCTCCCACACTGCCTGTGTGACCTTTCCTCGGACTATGATGACAATGTCGTCCGCATAGCCCTGTACCTCATACCCCCTCCCGAGAGCCTCCCCAGCAGGCCGTCCACGACTAGACACCAGAGCAAGGGAGACAGAACGCTCCCCTGCGGACACCCCGCCGCGACCCCCGCCAGCAGAGTCCCTCCCGCGAGTGAGGTGAACACCGCCCTGTCCCTGAGCATGGAACCGATCCACCTGCAGCAGGTCTCCTCTATTCCACGCTCCCGGGCAGCTGCCAGAACCGATCCGAACGAGGTGTTGCTAAAGGCCCCCTCTATGTCTAGGAAGGCCCCCAGCGCCACCTCCTTGTTCTCCAGCGTATTCTCCAGTTTCAGCACCAGTTGGTGCAGTGCTGTTTCTGTTGAGAATTCTGCTCTGTATGCATATTGTCCGCAGTGTAGAGGATATGCTTCCAGTACACCGCCCCTAATGTGCCGGTCGAGCAGTTTTCCACTGTTTTCAGCAAGAAGGACATGAGACTTATTGGCCTCAGGGACTTTGCCTGGTCTGTTGGACGCCCAGGTTTAGGAATAAATACAACACTGGCCAGTCTTCATGCCCTCGGAATGTACCCCAGAGCCAGGCTGGCCCTCATAATGAGGGTAAGCACCGGCGCCAGTATATCTATCCCCTGTTGGAGCATGATGGGCATTATTCCATCAAATCCCGGCGATTTGTATGGCTTAAAGCTGTTAATGGCCCATCTGATTTTGCTCCAGGTAACCACCTCTTTAGCGACTGTCCAGTCTACTCTAGATGCCCGCCTATAAGGCGCCTCTATTTCTGAGTGTTCCCAGTCCGGAGGTGATTGGTTTATTATGTTACAGCCGGGGAAGTGCGTCTGGAGTAAAATTTCCATAGTTTCCTCCCCCGAGCTTGTAAAGCCTCCCGTGGGTGTTCTAAGGGAGCCTATGTTAGTCTGAGGGCCCTTAGACAGGATCTTGTGTAGTCGAGCACTCTCGGACGTGTTTTCCACTTCTTCGCAGTGCCTCCTCCACGACTCCTTCTTGGCGTCCCTCAGTCTTTTGTTATAGGTCGATAGGGCCTGTCTATATTCATCCCATGCTCCCGACCTTTTGGCCGCGTTAAACAGCTTACGAACCTGCGTCCTCCTTTGCCTGAGGTCCTCGTTCCACCATGGGACGTTCCTGGTGGACACCCTCATTTTCAGGGGGCAGTTGGCGTTATAGGCCGAGGTAATTGCGTCTCGCAATTGGACTGCTGCAATCTCGAGGTCTATTGAATCCCTTATGGCACTCTCAATCCCCCGCAGTTCCACAGCTAGGTCTGCCCTGTAGGCTTCCCAGTCCGCCTTGCGGGGGTCCCGGTACCATACCGTTTCTCTTTCGACTTTGGCGATTTCAAACCGGATGTATCTGTGGTCTGAGCTACTCACTTCCCCAGACACAGCCCAGCTTTTAACAAAGTCACCCAGAAACTGGGTGGAAACTGTTAGGTCTAAAACTTCCTCACGCCGTGTTGTGACGAATGTCGGTTTATTACCTCTATTCAATATGTCTAAATTAAATTTCATAAACAATTGTAAAAGTGCCTCACCCCTAGAGTTTGTGTCCGAGCTACCCCACAACTCATGGTGCGCATTCGCATCCATGCCGATGATGGTCTGCCATCCACCTGCTCTGCTACCCACCATCAGCTGCTCCAATTCGTTGGGTGGAGGAGGGTCCGTGCTGTCCCCTGGCAGATAGGCTGACGCGACAGTAATGTCCCTCAGCCCATCCGCTCCTCCACATCGGATTTTGATCGTTGCCAGGTCCCTGGAACAGAAATTCATTAGAGGGAGAAACTCTATCCCTTCCCTGACAAAAATGCAAGCCCTCGGATTCTCGCTGGACCTGCTGTAGATGAGCTTTCCAGTAGCTCCGCCGAGTCCCTTGATCTCTCCTTTGTAGGAGTACGGTTCCTGGATGAGGGCCACATCCGTGTTCCTCAGAGCCATTAGTAGTTCGGCCGTGGCTGCCCTACTGTGTTGGAGGTTGACCTGAAGGAACCTAAGTCCCATTAACCCTTAATTGCTTCCCCAGTGGGCGGAAGCTAACCCTTCCCATGCCCCAGAATGCCTTGAAGGAGGTTCCTTCGAGGGCTCTGTAAGATGTCGGGTCGATCGAGAAGGCGAGCGTCTGTCCTTTCTCCTCTGCCTTCCTGCTTAGAACCGACCAGTGTTGCGTCCCCAGTTCAGGGTTCTGGATCTTAAGTCTGCTGATCACCGTCTCCTGCGGGACGGTGTCAGGGATCCGTACGAGGACCTTGCGTCTCTTTGGGAGTTCCTTGGGCTCGACGGCTGTCAAGTCCGCCCCCTCCCAAATCTGACCGAGGCCCCCGATCGTTTTCCGCAGCCAGTCCCGCGACTGCGGGCCGGCACAGGTTGTCCAGAGGATGCCCCCCGTCAGGCGCGTCCGGTGGAACTGAGGCGGGCTCTCCCCTTCCTGAAGAGAGTCCACTGCAGCTACCACCGCAGCCTGGATCTGGTCCGCCTTCCCCTGGTCTAGCGTGACCTCAGGATGGCGTCTGTCAATCACCGCCATCCCGAGGCCCTCCGCAGCCTCCCTGTAAGAGCCAGTCTGCGCCGGTGTTCCGGCCTTGGTTCCTTTGGGAGGTCTGTCTGTAGTAGGCGTGCTAGAGCCAGAGCGCGGCGTCTTCCGACTCGCACTCTCCTCTTGCGCCTTTACAGGCACCCTGGCCCTTTTGGAACGTCTGTCTGTAGTGGGCGTGCTAGAGTTCGAGCGCGTCCTCTTCTGACCCGCACTCCCCTCTTGCGCCTTTACAGGTTTCTCGACCGTCCAGGTCCCGGCCGCCATTTTTTGCGCCCTCCGGAGCTTCTTTCTTTGCGCCCCGGAAAGACGCTTAGACTGCCGGGGCAGTCCCTCTACTCTAACAGTAGAGTCCTCACTGGTGGAGGGGCCCCCGGAGTCCGCGGAGCTCGCCGCCCTCCGGTGGGACCCAGCCTCCAGCTTGGGTGTCGGGGACAGGTCTCTGGCCGAAGCTACCCCCTGATCCCCCGTATCTACGCCGGTCGTGGGACCTCCAGAGTCCGCTGCCGCCCCCTGGCTCGTCTCCATTTCCGGGATAGACTCAAGGCACAAGTCTGTAGCCGGAGCCACTCCTCGAGCCTCATTGGTTTTGGTTTTGTATGTGTTTATGATCTTCATGTTGTTCCCACGAGAATGGGGGAAATACTGTCCACACCATCAGAACCCCCTGTGTGGTGCAAGGCGGGTTACTCTGGAGGGTTGCCTGGTACTCCAGAGGTTCCGTTCACGACACCATCGCCCTGGTGCCATCCATCCATAGGCACGGGTCACGTGACACCGTAGATTGGGGGAGTTTAGTTCGACCTCCTTGTCTAGATCCGTCATGTTTAGTTATTAGCAGGGTCACCTCGTGCAGGATGCGGATTTTTACCGCGCATGACGGTCTTGGGGAAAGCTTCATCGGGAGTTTATGTTGTTATTTCCACTTCCTCAGCTTGCCCCCTGGAGTCCTTTGGCCCGCGACTCCTTAACCCCGTAGGAGTATTTGCTGCCTCAATATTAATGGAGAACTCTTTGAACATTTTCTCTGAAATTTTCTTAGGGTTTTTATTTTAATTAAGAAAATTATTTTGTTAATTAATATGTTAAATTTCGAATTAGAAATGTTAGGTTAACTATGTGCGAAAACTTAGATTCAGGTTTTTGCAATTTGAAATAAACAACCCTTTCCGTGGTAATCAATGTTCTTTTTTTGAAAAAAAAAAGAAAAATACTGTAAAATTTTTATTCCTTAAAATAATCATATCGTGTTTCATATCAAGGTAAATAGGAAAAAAAGATCTCTTTAATGAAGCCACAGCCAATGATGGTTTTAAAAAAACACAAGTTTATGTCATAACTCAAACGTTACAGATATTTTTAAAATTTGCATATTTTTGCTTTATTTGGAACATATTTGTCTACAACTTTTTCCTTTACACCTTTTTAGTAAACCCAATACTAACGCAGCTAAATGCATTTAAAAAATCAGCAACTATCAGTTTTTTTAATATCTAGTAATCCGTGACATTTTTTATAGAAAGAAAAACATTTCTTAATTACACTCATAAAACTGCACTACTTTCCCCATTTAACCGTCTCTATATTTACGCGATCCCCCTACTAAACGAAAAAACTCACCCTGTATATATATATATATATATATATATATATATATATATATATATATATATATATATATATATTGGAACTGACCCCAGATATAAGGTTCTAAGGACTCCAAAAGCCATCCATTTAAAGAAATTTTTTAAGTCTCATATTCCTGATTTACACATTAGCCAATTTTTTTTACGAAAATTCGCTAAAAGCATAAATATCTTTAATCTGCTATTTGTTTGCATATATATATATATATATATATATATATATATATATATATATATATATATATATATATATATATATATATATATATATATATTATGTGGTAAAAAGGCAAATATATAAAATTAATATTTGTTAATGCGGAAAAGTGTCCAGCATTGGATAAAGGGTACGCACCTCCAGCATCACTGATATCGTATGATTTAATATTATTAGAGGTAATAAGCGCCAACCACATCGACGGTCACGAGTTTGAGCGCACTCTCAAGAAGGGGGCGGCTGGGGAGATAAATCCCCCGCCCCCGGTCACAGTTGGGGTCGATCCGCCTCCGATTCACCACGAACTGGCGCCGAGACGCACGTCGTGACGCCGCGCGATCAGTGTGATATCGGAGCCTTACGTGGAGACTTGGACGGAGCATCTCTACTGTACTATACTTCTCTTTCTCGCTCCCCCCTGATAATATTGTCATTTCTAATTGATGTAGAGGTGACATAGTGTCCCATTTCATTATCATTTAACAGAGATAAAAGTGCAACGTAAAAAACATAATAATCGATAAAGTTGTTAAACTTGTGCGCGATGATTTTACAACAAATATAAAACATCGACAGAGATTCGTTGAATTTTTTCTGATAAACAAGTTGTTGATTCAGATATTAGTATACCAATGTATATTTTTATAAATCTGTGTTATCTTTAACTTAAATATATCAAATAGTTTGGAAGAATTTCAACGGATATGCTACAAATATGACGACACTTTCATCTTGTAATGAGTGTAAATAAATTTACATTTATATATATTATTAAAAATACCAATACATTTTAGTCGGGGTTACAAGTATTCCTTAAACTTCCGAGTGTCATTTAAATCTATCTATTTCTATAGTGACTTTTCTTAACACGTTTTGCTTACATATTTTATGACATGGTTCAAAGACTTTTGCAGATGCATGATCTGTTTTTAATGTGGCCCACGTAGATGTGTGATAGGTAAGTTGGCATGTGTTTTGATAGATTAGTGTAAATATACAATCATGTTAGTAACAGATAATCTGATAAATCTAGCTGTTATGTTATTGATGTTAGCTCCAGTTTTATACACACTAGAATAGGATGTTGAGAACTGGGTCATCTGGTTCTTAGCAGGATCCCTTCTGCTTGACGCCAAAATACTGAACGTCTGATAGGTGTTTTCGTGTTTATGTTTGTTCAACCAATCATTAGAAACCTGTAAGATTATTCTCACATGTGCTCTCTTTTATGTATGTTATACTAAATAATGATAGACTCTTGTTCCGATTAGCCGACTATGTAGGTTTATGTCTGGCGGAACATTCAGATCGTAGTTTGTTCCCATTAATTTCTCTTCAAACCGAAAATAATGCTTCATTTAAGATATATTTCTATCGTGAATTTTACAGAGTAGTGCAATGAAGAAAGTAAAGACATTATATATATATATATATATATATATATATATATATATATATATATATATATATATATATATATATATATATATATGTATATATATATATATATATATATATATATATATATATATATATATATATATATATATATATATATATATATATGTTACTTATTCTTAAAAATTGTGGGATAGTCGTCAGTTGCAAAATAAAAACTCTTTATTAATTGCTGAGCTTTCGAAATAATTTATTATCAAGGCTACAAGATGGAAGGAAAAAAAAAATTACAATTTACATAGGAAAAATACAAAGGTTTAAAATACTTACATATAACGCGAGTTTTACTTGAACTAATTGTTAAATAATAAACATGAAAAAAGACCTTTTTGACAATTTTACTGAAGTCGATAAGAGTCACACTGACATATGCAGCTAACTATTGTGTGTTTAAATTTGTTTTTTGTTTTTGTCTAGGAAATATAAATACGCTAGTGATTTCTAAAATTATTATCTTTCTTTGGGTTTATTCAATTGTTGTTAAAAGTAATTTCAAAGTCTTCTAAACACATTATTTTATTATTTAAGGTTTCACAATGTAAAATAGAAACATTACTAAAATTTATATTGTGGCCAGTGTCGAGATTATGTTCAGCCAAAGCACAAGTTCTTTTTTGTAAACGTATATCAGTTTGGTGCTTTGTTAATCTATCTTTAAGGACTCTGATTGTTTGGCCAGTGTATTTTAAATTACAACTACTACATGCAATACAGATACTTTGGAAATTTCATCCTTACTTTTAAGTTTACTGAAAATGTTACTAATTGTTTTTGAATATCGAAACGTTATTTTATAATTGGTTTCAACTTTAAATATAAACTTTACTCTATTGGAAATATTTGTGTAAGGGATCGATATGTAAAAACTCTGGACGCAGCAAGTGCTTTATAGTAGTGAATTTTCATAAACATATTTTTATTGCAAATATGTGTGTTTTCTTTTTAAGAAAGCAGGCATCAATTTTGGTTACCAGTATAACCTATATAGTAAAAGCAATGTGCCATGTTTCATAAAAATAACTTTATTATGTGAAAATGTACAAAGATTTCCAAAAGTAGACTTAAAGTGTTTCCGGAAAAACTCGTTTATTGGTAAACCTTATAGGTTAATAGCAAATTGGGCTATTCAAATATGAAGCATTTGATCAAAATTCGCTACCATAACGCACTTGCTGCATCCAGAATTTCTTTTCTTACAAACATGCAACATGGAAAATGCAAAACTGCAATAACATAAGGCGTGTTTGATTAAAAAAAAAGAAAATTTGTATCACCAACGACTTATGGGCCATCCTAAGATTGTAGAAATATTTTTTTAAGATGTAGCTCAAGACACCCTAAAATTAATATATACAAGTTTTTTTCATATCTTGTATAATAACGGATATATTGAGCTTAATTGATTTTTTTACGAAACATCGACAAAAATTATATACCATTAAACGATAAACTCTATAGCTAAGACTACTGCCAAGCATCAGAGAAAGTGTCTATTTGAAATGAATTTTCTGGAAACATTCGTAAAATGAAGGACAATGACGATTGAAACTAAGACTTCAGGGTTTGTAAAACATCCTTCTTGAAACATTTGATTTCCATAGCCCGTATTAGATTCAAGTTATTTGCCTAAATGTTGCCGCTTTTGACGTTTTAAATCGCAACTTTGACGTTTTGAGGAAAACCCCAATTTATTTTTATTAAAATGCCTATAACTTTTTTTTCTTTTGACTTACAGAGCTAAATTTTGGTATGTAACTTACCTATAAGGATATAAACCGGTCCAAATTTGGTTGCCCTTACTTTGTTAATTCCGAAAATATAATTTTTTTTCGAAAGAAAACACAAAATGTTCCGGGAAAACCTGGGCAGATTTTCCTGGCTAACGAACTTATCCAAGCCATTTGCAAAAGGAATTTACTCACCAAATTTAATCAAAATCGGCCCATTATTTTTTGAGTTATCGGTGTGATACATATATATATATATATATATATATATATATATATATATATATATATATATATATATATATATATATATATATATATATATATATATATATATATATATATAAACATATAAAAATTCAAACTGACCCCGGATATGTGTTCTGGGGGGCCTAATTAGCGCTCATTTGAAGAAATTTTTTCAAAATTCAAAAGTCGAGATCTCCTCATTAGTGAATTTTTTAAAGAAAATTCACTAAAAAGTTAGATGTTTCCGAACTCGAATTTATATAGGTGTTGTGTCTGTCAGATAAAATTAATAGTGTTTGTAGAGAGTGTCTTGTATTGTAATGGTGATTGTCTGAAGAATTGGATAATAGTTTAAGTAGTTTGGGAGGATACGAGTTGTTTACAAAAATATTATAAAGCTTTCTTAATTTTTTTTTCATGGAAAAAAGGAAGGCGTATCTTTAATATTCTATTTTTTAAACCTAAGAAAATATTAATTTGAGTTTTAAATAAATGATCTGAATAAAATATAATATACCTTTGAGAATTAGATGGTTTTATATACGAGTACCAATCTAAAATTATGTTGTTATCGTTTGTTCTAATTAATTTTGTATCTACGAATGATACACTGTTATCCGTTTCTTATTCTAATGTAAATTTAATAAACTGGTTGTAAGATTTAAAAACACCTAAAACGTGTTTTGTTGGATTTGGAGGAATACTGCAAATAATGTCGTCAACATATTTTCTTAAAAAAGGAATATTAAAATTTAATTTTTGTATACGTGTTTCAAGTAAATTATCTATAACATATTGCGCAATAATTGGAGAGCTACAAGCTCCCATTGAAGTACCAAAAACTTGTTTATAATACGTATTTTCAAAAACAAAATAAGTGCCTCGGTGATTCAGTTGTAAGAACGTGTTCTTCTGAACCGACGGGTACTGGGTTCGATCCCAAGGTACTCCTTTCACTTTTTTAGTACATCTTGTACAATTAACATCAACCGAGGTTGTGGCACTGAATTTGAACAAGTTGAATGTCTGCCCTTCGGAGGGCGCATAAAGCCGCCGGTCCCGTGTCCATGCAATGTTGGGCACGTTAAAGGTCCCTACCCACCTTACAGAAAGACAGGGGTGCGGCAAAACTTCCAGGATAGTGAGGTGAAACTGCTCCCTGGCGTCGGTGATTGGCCATAGTCGCGGAAATAGGCCGACGTTAAAGAAATAAAAAACACACACACACAAAAACAAAATAGCTTGAGTTAAAAATAAAACAACTGTTTCAAAATATGTATTTTTTGGAATGGATGTTTCTAGAGAAATAGTAACCCATCTTTTGTCAATGCTATCTGTGAAGAGTATAGGTGGAATGTTAGTAAAAAGTGAAACAATATCATGACTAATTATCTGGAAGTGTAACATCCTTTATAAGTTCTGAAAAGTTAAAAAAGTCTCTTATGTAATAATCTTTTCAGAACTTATAAAGGATGTTACACTTCCAGATAATTATGTCATTATTAGTCTTATATTGTTTCACTCTTTACTAACATTCCACTTAAACTCTTTAAAGATAGCATTGAGAAAAGATGGGTTTCTATTTTTCAAGAAACATCCACTCCAAAAAATACATTTATTGAAATAGTTGATTTTACTTCTAACTCAAGCTATTTTGTTTTTGAAGATACATGTTAAAAACCTATTAGTGAATTTTCTTAAAAAAAATTCACTAATGAGGAGATCCCGACTTTTGAATTTTGAAAAAATTTCTTCACATGAGCGCTAATTAGGCCCCCCAGAAAACATATCCAAGGTCAGTTTCAATTTTTATATGTTTATATATATATATATTTATATATATATATATATATATTTATATATATATTTATATATATATATATGTATCACACCGATAACTCAAAAAATAATGGGCCGATTTTGATTAAATTTGGCGAAAAAATTCCTTTTGCAAATAGCTTGGATAAGTTCGTTAGCCAGGAAAATCTGCCTAGGTTTTCCAGGAAAATTTTGCATTTTCTTTCGAAAAAAAATCATATCTCCGGAATTAACAAAGTAAGGGCAACCAAATTCGGTACACAGGTTTATATCCTTATAGGTAAGTTACCTACCAAAATTTAGCTATGTAGCTCAAAAGACAAAAAAGTTATAGGCATTTAAAGAAAAATAAATTGGGGTTTTCCTGAAAACGTCAAAGTGGCGATTTAAAATGTCAAAATTGGCAACATTTAGGCAAATAACTTGAATCTAATACGGGCTATGGAAAGAAAATATCTCAAGAAGAATGTTTTACAAACCCTGAAGTCTTAGTTTCAACCGTCATTGTCCTTCATTTTACTAAAATATTTGCAGAAAGTTCATTTCAAATAGACCCTTTCTCTGATGCTTGACAAGTAGCCTTAGCTATAGAGTTTATCGTTTAATGGTATATAATTTTTGTCGAATTTTCGTAAAAAATCAATAAAGCTCAATATATCCGTTATTATATAAGAGACGAAAAAAATTTGTATATATTAATTATAGGGTGTCTTGAGCTACATCTTAAAATAATATTTCGACAATCACAGGGTGGCCCATAATTCGTTGGTGATACAAATTTCCTTTTTTTTAATCAAACACGCCTTATGTTATTGCATTTTTGCATTTTCCATCGAAATATAATGCATGTTTGTAAGAAAAGAAATTCTGAACGCAGCAAGTGCGTTATGGTAGCGAATTTTGATCAAATGTTTCATATTTTTTTTAATCAAACACGCTTATGTTATTGCATTTTTGCATTTTCCATCGAAATATAATGCATGTTTGTAAGAAAAGAAATTCTGAACGCAGCAAGTGCGTTATGGTAGCGAATTTTGAACAGCTCAATTTGTTATTAACCTATAAGGTTGACCAAGAAACGTGTTTTTTCGGGAACACTTTAAGTTTACTTTTGGAAATTTTTGTATATTTTCACACAATAAAGTTATTTTGATAAAACATGGCACATTGTTTTTAGTATATAGGTTATACTGGTAACCAAATTTGATGCCTGCTTTCTTAAAAAAACACACATATTTGTTATTAAAAATATTTTTATGAAAATTCACTACCATAACGCACTTGCTGCGTCCAGAATTTTTTTTGTAATTCCAATGGGTTCTCCAATTATTGCACAATATGTTATAGATGATTTACATGAAACATGTATACTAAAGTAAAATTTTATAATTCCTTTAAAAAAAATATGTACGACATTATTTGTAGTATTCCTCTAAATTCAACAACACACATTTTAGATGTTTTTAATTCTTACAACCAATTTATTAAATTTACATTAGGAAACAGATAACAGTGTACCATTTCTAGATACAAAATTAATTAGAACAAACGATAACAACGTAATTCTAGATTGGAATATAAAACCAACTAATTTTAAGGTATATTAATTTTCATTTAGATCATTTACTTAAAACAAAAATTAACATTTTATCAGGTTTAAAAAATAGAATATGAAATATGTGCCATCCCTCTTTCCATGAAACAAATTTAAGAAACTTAATTAACTATTATTTAATTCTTCAAACAATCACCATTATAATATAAGACACTCTCTACAAACATCACATTTATCTGATAGACACAACGCCTATATAATTTCGAGTTCGGAAACATCTAAGTTTTTTACATATCGATCCCTTACATCAAGAATATTTCCAATAGATTAAAGTTTATATTTAAAGATGAAACCAATTATAAAATAACGTTTCGATATTCAAAAACAATTAATAACATTTTCAGTAAACTTAAAAGTAAGAATGAAATTTCCAAAGTATCTGGAGTGGTATATTGTATTTCATGTAGTAGTTGTAATATAAAATACACTGGCCAAACAAGCAGAGTCCTTGAAGATAGATTAACACAGCACCAAACTGATACACGTTTACAAAAAAGAACTTGTGTGCTTTGGCTGAACATAATCTCGACACTGGCCACAATATAAATTTTAGTAATGTTTCTATTTTACATTGTGAAACCTTAAATAATAAAATAATGTGTTTAGAAGACTTTGAAATTACTTTTAACGACAATTGAATAAACCCAAAGAAAGATAATAATTTTAGAAATCACTAGCGCTATTTATATTTCCTAGACAAAAAACAAAAAACAAATGTAAACGCACAATAGTTAGCTGCATATGTCAGTGTGACTCTTATTGACTTCAGTAAAATTTTCAAAAAGGTTTTTTTTCATGTTTATTATTTAATAATTACTTCAAGGAAAACTCGCGTTATATGTAAGTATTTTAAACCTTTGTATTTGTCCTATGTAAATTGTAATTTTTTCTCTTTCCATGTTGTAGCCTTGATAATGGAATACATTATTCCGAAAGCTCGGAAATTAATACAGAGTTTATATTTTGCAACTGACGGCTATCCCACAATTTTTAAGAAAATAATAATATTACCGTCACAACGCCTTGCATATATATATATATATATATATATATATATATATATATATATATATATATATATATATATATATATATATATATATATATATACCGGGTGTCTCATGGTGTTGGATGAGTTCGTTAGACAGGAAAATCGACAAAGTTATCCGGGAAAATTTTTAATTTCCTTTCAAAAAATTTTCTCCGAAAATTACAAAGCTATTTTAATGAAATTTGGTGGATATGTTGCATTGAAATATATCTTACTACACGCCAAAATTCAACTTTCTAAGTTTATAAAAAATTGAGTTTTTCAATTTTGATTTTTTTTTTGAAAAATTTTTTTTCTCCGAAAATTACAAAGATATTTTAATGACCTTTGGTGGATATGTTGCCCTGTGAAAGGCCTTACTACGTCCCAAAATTCAACTGTTCAAATTTATAGAAAATTGAGTTATCCAAGTTTGAAGCATTTAATAAAAAATCACTACCATAACGCACTTACTGCGTCCCGAACTTTTTGATTCTGTATAACGTTTTCGGTTAACTTTCATCAAGTTTACTTATTCCTAAAACTAACCATTTTCAAGATTATTTTTATTCAAAAATTTTATTCAAAAATATTAAAAGAAATAGTATTTTACAGTAAGAAAAAGAGAGCGACAATATTCACAGAAGGACTATCTGGGTCCTTAAGCTTCCCATATATTCTGTCAAAGTGTCGTAATTACAAAGAGGATAATTTAATGCAGAATTTATTTAAATTCAAACCTTTATAAGTCGGTTTCCTCAAAGGGAACACCTTTATATTTTCCATATTCTGATAGCAAAACTTGAAAACAAACAACTAACCAGTTATTTGTTGTTAGTTTCTCTGCAATGCCAGTTTAGTTTAGTGTTTATCAGAAATATAACATAATACATATTCGTTTTTGCTGATATTTTAAATTTATTATAAGTGAATGTTCTCTAAAAAATTAACTAATGAGGCGATCGCGACTTTTGAATTTTGAAAAAATTTCTTCTAATGAGCGCAAAGCCCGAGAACCCATACCCGGGGCCAGTTCCAATTTTTGTACGTATATATATATATATATATATATATATATATATATATATATATATATATATATATATATATTATTCACTAGTTGAATCTTTCATACAGTATGAAATTGAATGCATTAAATGCTCAAATAAAAAACTGGAAATCATCCAGAGAAGATTTATTAAAATAATATATGTCAGTAGATTATCCAACTAAACTACTGTACAAGGAGAGCCAAATGCTGGATATGCGACAGTTATTTCCTAAAAAATATTACTATGGATACATAAAAATTCACAAATGGAAAAATATTTTATTGTTATTATATATATATATATATATATATATATATATATATATATATATATATATATATATATATATATATATATATATATATATATATATATATATATACATATACATATACACATATAAGAAAAAAAACTCGGGACGCAGCAAGTGCGTTATGGTAGTGAATTTTTATTAAATGCTTCAAATTTAAATAACTCAATTTTCTATAAACTTAGAGAGTTTAATTTCAATACGTAGTAAGGTTTTTCATAAGGCAAGATATCCACAAAATTTCATTAAAATAACTTTGTAATTTTCGGAGAAAAAAATTTTTTTCGAAAGAAAATTTAAAATTTGAGTAACTCAATTTTCTCTAAACTTAGAAAGTTGAATTTTGGTACGTAGTAAGGTTGAGGCAACATATATAGTAAATTTCATTGAAACAGCTTTGTTACTTTCGGAGAAAAAAAATTTTTTCGAAAGAAAACTCAAAATTTTTCCGGAAAACCCCGTCTGATTTTTCTGGATAACGAACTCATCCAAGCCATTAATAAAAGACAGGCACTTGCCAAGTTTCATCGAAATCGGTTAATTATTTTTTGAGTTATCATATATATATATATATATATATATATATATATATATATATATATATATATATATATATATATATATATATATATATATATATATAAACATATAAAAATTAAACCTATTTACAAATGAACTTTAATAAGATATTATGCTGTGACAATACCTCTCTCAAGCACCCTAAAATATAATCAAAATGTGCACAGTTATATATGTTTTATTTCTTTTTCCCTTGTCTTAATACACTACATATTTTATGACAATCGATTTAATTATTTGATTTCATAAATAGTCGGTTAATAGTGACCTGGAATGAAGTAGACACCACATCTTCAAACATATTAAGAGAATATGAGTAAATCAACAGCAACTGGGAATGAATTCGGTCAGTCGCCCAGCCACGTGGTTAAAAAACACTGTTTGTCTGAGTGGTTACAACTCTAGATCTAAATAAAAGGACTGTAACAGCGGCAGAAGCAGAAGTCAATGGAAGGTTGATGAATGAATCTCATGAGTCAATAAGAAAAGCATTGACTAACCAACAGCAACCACATACTTATGATTTACACATGTTTCAAATTTGAATAGCTCAATTTTCTGTAACCCTAGAAAGCTGAATTTTGGCACATAGTTAGGTATTTCCCAAAGCAATATGTAGACCAAATTTTATCGAAATTTTCGGAAAAAAAAATTTTTTTTGAAAGAAAATTCAAAATTTTCCCGGAAAACCCCGTCCGATTTTCCTGGCCAACGAACTCTTCCAAGCCATTAATAAAAGAAAGGCACTTGCCGAGTTTCATCTAAATCGGTTAATTATTTTTTGAGTTATCAGACGGATACATATATATATATATATATATATATATATATATATATATATATATATATATATATATATATATATATATCTATATATATATATATATATATATATATATAAGCATATAAAAATTCAAACTGACCCCGGATATGGGTTCTAGGGGTCCTAATTCGCGCTCATTTGAAAGAATTTTTGCAAAGTCTCACCATCGATACCTCTCTATTAGTGAATTTTTTAAATAAAAATTCACTAAAAGATAGGGTGTATAATGTCAAATGGTGATCCAGTTGTATTTATGCCCTAAAAAGCTAGTATTGCTAGGACTTGTTCTCAGGCAAAAGTGTGAAACAAATAGGTTGGAAAAAGAACGAAAATACGAGAAAAGCAGATGAGTGTGCACGATCATAATTGGAGGTGATGCACTGGTGTCTCACGTACAGGTCATTGTACCTCTTTGAGAATACTACATTATATTATACTAGTCCTTATATTGTTGCATAAATTGTATTTTGTGTTATATTACTGCTTTATGGATAAATATTTTATTGTTATTATATATATATATATATATATATATATATATATATATATATATATATATATATATATATATATATATATATATATATATATATATATATATATATATATATGTGTGTGCCTATGACACTGATACTCCAAAATAATGGGCCGATTTCGATAAAATTTGGTGAGTACCTTCCTTTTGCAAATGGCTTTTTTTTTGTTCCCTCAGGGCTCGTCCGCGGCCTTGCCGCCCCGATAGCACCGCAACCCTTGGTTGATTGTGCATACCCCCAGTCTTACTCCACCCATTCCAAAATCACTGTGCCTTGAACTAGTCTGCACAGCGATTGGTAGGGTGAAGTTTTATATTGCTCTGTCTCCGGTCTAGAGTGACCGTAGATCAGTTGTCTTTTCCGGTCCAGAGCTATACACTCGCACAAGATGTGCTGGGCTGATTCCTCCCCCTCGCCGCAGAGTCTGCATGCGAGGTCCCCTTCGAACCGCCCCATTTTATGTAGGTGTTTCTTGACGGCCATGTTTCCCGTCAAGAAACCTGTTGTGTTTCTGAGCTGTCCTCTGCTAAGGTTTAGCAGCTCCACAGCTCTCTTTGAACTGGGTCCGTCAATTATTGACTTCCCATGTCTGAGCCCTGGACAGTTCGCCCAGTACACCTTGTGTTGGTTTCTGACCCAGGACTTAATGGCTCCCCTGGCAGTGCTCTTTGACACGCCCAGAGCCGGTTCTGGTCCCATAAATGGTTCTGCTGACCCTCTCTTCGCGAGACTGTCAGCTTCTTCATTGCCTTTGACCCCCGAGTGACCCGGCACCCAGATGAGGGTCACCTCATTCTGCCCAGCCAGGTCGCTAGTCTCGTCTCGGCACTCACTCACCAGCCAGGAATTTACCCGTGGGATACTTAGTGCCTTAAGGGCTGCCTGGCTGTCTGTGGCTATGAGGATCCGCTTGTTGGTGTAGCCCCTCCTCTTGTTCTCCCGCACACAGTGCAGGATGGCGTACATCTCGGCCTGAAACACCGTTGCATGGGCTCCGAGGGAAATACTGTGACTTACCCTCGGTCCTTCCGAGTAAACACCTGCCCCCGTCCCACGCTCCCCGCCAGATCCGTCCGTGAACCAGACGAGCGCGTCCCGTGGTATGCCCGGCGTCTCCTCCCGCCATGCCCCGCGATCAGGGATTTCCACTGTGAAGTTGTTTTCCCTGCACATTCGCGGGCTCGCGAAGTCTGACCTCATTTCAAGCATGGGTTCCTTCACGATCTCCTGAATTTTGCAGTGGCCCCTGAAGCCTGGGTTGATCTTCAGTCTACCATTGCAGGCTAGTCTGTATAGTCCTAGCCTGGCCTCTCCCATAATAACTAAGTGTAGGGGGGGGGGGGGGGGTAGATCCAGCAACACCTCCATGGCGGCTGTTGGGGTTGAAGACATGGCCGCTGTGATGCCTAGGCAAGCCATCCTTTGGATCTTGCCTAGTTTTTGTTTGGCACTGGATTGTGTCACCTTAGGCCACCAGACCAGTGCCGCATATGTTAACGATGGTCTGACCACCCTTGTGTACAGCCAGTGGGCCATACTAGGTCTTAGTCCCCACGTTTTTCCATATAGCCGCCTAGTGACAGCTAAGGTCATGACTGCCTTACGCAGTATTTTTCCAATGTGACCATTCCAGGTTAGCTTAGAGTCCAATACGACCCCAAGATATTTTACCTCCCTGGCCATTGGAACGCTCCTACCGTATAGAGTGAGAGTTCTGTGGCTTTCACACTTCCTCCTCCTCGTAAACGGCACGACGGTTGCTTTCTCGGGGCTCACCCCGAGCCCTTGATCAACCGTCCACCCTTCCACCACTTTCAGTGCAGTCTGCATACGCTCCCACACTGCCTGTGTGACCTTTCCTCGGACTATGATGACAATGTCGTCCGCATAGCCCTGTACCTCATACCCCCCTCCCGAGAGCCTCCCCAGCAGGCCGTCCACGACTAGACACCAGAGCAAGGGAGACAGAACGCTCCCCTGCGGACACCCCGCCGCGACCCCCGCCAGCAGAGTCCCTCCCGCGAGTGAGGTGAACACCGCCCTGTCCCTGAGCATGGAACCGATCCACCTGCAGCAGGTCTCCTCTATTCCACGCTCCCGGGCAGCTGCCAGAACCGATCCGAACGAGGTGTTGCTAAAGGCCCCCTCTATGTCTAGGAAGGCCCCCAGCGCCACCTCCTTGTTCTCCAGCGTATTCTCCAGTTTCAGCACCAGTTGGTGCAGTGCTGTTTCTGTTGAGAATCCTGCTCTGTATGCATATTGTCCGCAGTGTAGAGGATATGCTTCCAGTACACCGCCCCTAATGTGCCGGTCGAGCAGTTTTTCCACTGTTTTCAGCAAGAAGGACATGAGACTTATTGGCCGCAGGGACTTTGCCTGGTCTGTTGGACGCCCAGGTTTAGGAATAAATACAACCCTGGCCAGTCTCCATGCCCTCGGAATGTACCCCAGAGCCAGGCTGGCCCTCATAATGAGGGTAAGCACCGGCGCCAGTATATCTATCCCCTGTTGGAGCATGATGGGCATTATTCCATCAAATCCCGGCGATTTGTATGGCTTAAAGCTGTTAATGGTCCATCTGATTTTGCTCCAGGTAACCACCTCTTTAGCGACTGTCCAGTCTACTCTAGATGCCCGCCTATAAGGCGCCTCTATTTCTGAGTGTTCCCAGTCCGGAGGTGATTGGTTTATTATGTTACAGCCGGGGAAGTGCGTCTGGAGTAAAATTTCCATAGTTTCCTCCCCCGAGCTTGTAAAGCCTCCCGTGGGTGTTCTAAGGGAGCCTATGTTAGTCTGAGGGCCCTTAGACAGGATCTTGTGTAGTCGAGCACTCTCGGACGTGTTTTCCACTTCTTCGCAGTGCCTCCTCCACGACTCCTTCTTGGCGTCCCTCAGTCTTTTGTTATAGGTCGATAGGGCCTGTCTATATTCATCCCATGCTCCCGACCTTTTGGCCGCGTTAAACAGCTTACGAACCTGCGTCCTCCTTTGCCTGAGGTCCTCGTTCCACCATGGGACGTTCCTGGTGGACACCCTCATTTTCAGGGGGCAGTTGGCGTTATAGGCCGAGGTAATTGCGTCTCGCAATTGGACTGCTGCAATCTCGAGGTCTATTGAATCCCTTATGGCACTCTCAACCCCCCGCAGTTCCACAGCTAGGTCTGCCCTGTAGGCTTCCCAGTCCGCCTTGCGGGGGTCCCGGTACCATACCGTTTCTCTTTCGACTTTGGCGATTTCAAACCGGATGTATCTGTGGTCTGAGCTACTCACTTCCCCAGACACAGCCCAGCTTTTAACAAAGTCACCCAGAAACTGGGTGGAAACTGTTAGGTCTAAAACTTCCTCACGCCGTGTTGTGACGAATGTCGGTTTATTACCTCTATTCAATATGTCTAAATTAAATTTCATAAAGAATTGTAAAAGTGCCTCACCCCTAGAGTTTGTGTCCGAGCTACCCCACAACTCATGGTGCGCATTCGCATCCATGCCGATGATGGTCTGCCATCCACCTGCTCTGCTACCCACCATCAGCTGCTCCAATTCGTTGGGTGGAGGAGGGTCCGTGCTGTCCCCTGGCAGATAGGCTGACGCGACAGTAATGTCCCTCAGCCCATCCGCTCCTCCACATCGGATTTTGATCGTTGCCAGGTCCCTGGAACAGAAATTCATTAGAGGGAGAAACTCTATCCCTTCCCTGACAAAAATGCAGGCCCTCGGATTCTCGCTGGACCTGCTGTATATGAGCTTTCCAGTAGCTCCGCCGAGTCCCTTGATCTCTCCTTTGTAGGAGTACGGTTCCTGGATGAGGGCCACATCCGTGTTCCTCAGAGCCAATAGTAGTCCGGCCGTGGCTGCCCTACTGTGTTGGAGGTTGACCTGAAGGAACCTAAGTCCCATTAACCCTTAGTTGCTTCCCCAGTGGGCGGAAGCTAACCCTTCCCATGCCCCAGAATGCCTTGAAGGAGGTTCCTTCAAGGGCTCTGTAAGATGTCGGGTCGATCGAGAAGGCGAGCGTCTGTCCTTTCTCCTCTGCCTTCCTGCTTAGAACCGACCAGTGTTGCGTCCCCAGTTCAGGGTTCTGGATCTTAAGTCTGCTGATCACCGTCTCCTGCGGGACGGTGTCAGGGATCCGTACGAGGACCTTGCGTCTCTTTGGGAGTTCCTTGGGCTCGACGGCTGTCAAGTCCGCCCCCTCCCAAATCTGACCGAGGCCCCCGATCGTTTTCCGCAGCCAGTCCCACGACTGCGGGCCGGCACAGGTTGTCCAGAGGATGCCCCCCGTCAGGCGCGTCCGGTGGAACTGAGGCGGGCTCTCCCCTTCCTGAAGAGAGTCCACTGCAGCTACCACCGCAGCCTGGATCAGGTCCGCCTTCCCCTGGTCTAGCGTGACCTCAGGATGGCGTCTGTCAATCACCGCCATCCCGAGGCCCTCCGCAGCCTCCCTGTAAGAGCCAGTCTGCGCCGGTGTTCCGGCCTTGGTTCCTTTGGGAGGTCTGTCTGTAGTAGGCGTGCTAGAGCCAGAGCGCGGCGTCTTCCGACTCGCACTCTCCTCTTGCGCCTTTACAGGCACCCTGGCCCTTTTGGAACGTCTGTCTGTAGTGGGCGTGCTAGAGTTCGAGCGCGTCCTCTTCTGACCCGCACTCCCCTCTTGCGCCTTTACAGGTTTCTCGACCGTCCAGGTCCCGGCCGCCATTTTTTTCGCCCTCCGGAGCTTCTTTCTTTGCGCCCCGGAAAGACGCTTGGACTGCCGGGACAGTCCCTCTACTCTAACAGTAGAGTTCTCACTGGTGGAGGGGCCCCCGGAGTCCGCGGAGCTCGCCGCCCTCCGGTGGGACCCAGCCTCCAGCTTGGGTGTCGGGGACAGGTCTCTGGCCGAAGCTACCCCCTGATCCCCCGTATCTACGCCGGTAGTGGGACCTCCAGAGTCCGCTGCCGCCCCCTGGCTCGTCTCCGTTTCCGGGATAGTCTCAAGGCACAAGTCTGCAGCCGGAAACCAGATTTAGTCAAAAATTTCAAATTAAGCACCCTGTATGTTATGACTGCATTGTCTTCTGGATTGAGTAACATTTCCAATGGTATATAAGTTTCCTATACTTATCCCTTCTAGTTTTGATGATATTTAAGATTTTAGCTGAAATTAAATTCACTTAAATATTTTTAGTTTTTTGCATAGTAGCCTATTGAAATGACGGCTACTGATATTAGTGTCCAGTACAGTTGTTATAATAGCTTACAAGGTATCTGTTTTTATTATCTATTATGGATTGTTGCAAAATAAGTACGTACCTAGTAAGTACTCTTCAACTAAATTCTTAGCATCATGGGAAACTATTCAAATACAGATATTTTGAACTCTTTTTATTTGCAAGGAGAATGTGGTAAGATAGCAGAATGAACTAGTTGATTAATCAATGAAATATATCCCCATTTGCCCCAAATCAACGTACAAAATTGAAAAAAAGGTTTGGACGCAGCAAATGCGTTATGGTAGTGAATTTTCATAGAAATGATCTGTCACTAAACATTTTTAAAATTAAATGCGTATAACTTTTTTTCTTGTAAGATAGAGATCAAAATGTTGGTATAGACTTTACTTTTTATAACGTAAACATACGTTCCAAATTTGGTTACATTACCTTTGTTAGTTTCGTAGATAACCAACCGATTTTTCTAACTAACGAACTTATCCAAGCCATTTAAAAATGGAAGGCACCTGCCAAATTTCACTAAAGCGGACCATTATTTTTTGAGTTATCGGTGTGATACACACACACACACAGATATATATATATATATATATATATATATATATATATATATATATATATATATATATATATATATATATATATATAAGGCGCGCAGAATGTATCCTGAAGAACATTCAAACAGCGGACAACCGGATTATAAATCCGTCAACAATCTTTATAAACGATTAGTTAAAACGGTTTGGTTTCGTCTAAAAAGATATACTTTAGGCGGTTTAGAAATACCGTCGCCAACAAGAAGAAGTTTTCTGATTCCCGTAGCAGCTGATTCAGAAATTTGTTGAAGAAAAATAAATGCAGCTGCTAGTCTAAGTAGATAACCACTTCTGAGGATATTTCATGACGAATCCATTTTACTTCACACAGTACATAATTTATTGCTAGCTGAGCTTCGAGATAGACTACAATTTTGCCATTTTGTTTAAGAAATGAACAGACTGCAGATAAAATCATAGCATTTTTGAATAGAAAGTGAAAATATCTTTAAAATGAAGTATCACAAGCCCCTCCTTCCTATTTAAAAATTTAGACGTTGCAACAATCATTCGAAACAACTGAATATAGGGGTCAAGTATTCACATTGCAGGAAGTCATTTTTACATCCAAAATCGACGTGTTCGGAATTTTTTATAAATATGCACAATAACTGAGATACTGAATTTATTCCATTTGGCTGTTTTACATTATATAGGATATTTTTGCTCTAAAAAACTCAAATACATAATATGTCTTTCACAAGATAGCTTATATTATAAGCTGTCTTCTGACCGCTTACCTTACCTACAACTTTCAGAAACGCGCCATTTATATTTAAAAAATATTTAACAAAACCGAACACTAAATGTTTTTTCAATAGAAACTTGATATAGTTGCACTAAGAATACCCAAAAACATCAAATGAGTAACCAGTCTTCGGCAAAGTTGAATGAAAACAGGATCTCTCATTTGATTTTATAAGGAATGAAAACTTCAATACGCCCATTAACCGAGTTTTAAATTTTACGAAACAAACATAACTGTCTTAAAAAGCTTTTTAAACTTAACTAATTTAAATCCTCTTATAAAATGAAACTAGAGTAACAAAGACGGTTGTTTTTGATGACATAGATAACATATGGTTCGTCTAGATTAAACGTTTTAAAAATATAAATATTGGCGCTGCTGATTTGTGAATAAACGCAGCGTGATTAATTATGCGAAGACTTAGATAGTCTAGGAGATTTCTTGTATTTCATCATTTAGTGTATTTATATATTATCCGGAATAGTGATACCTACGAGGTTGTATTGATATCTAGTTACTACTGACGGATTCTATGAACAAACAAAATACCCCGATACCAAAGCAACGTATTAGAAATGCCAATGTAAAATTTAGTGTTAAAAAGTGGACGCATAGTTTCGCAATGGAGTTTAGAAAAAAACGCCGAGGAAAGCAATGAAAAAAATAATAATTGTAGTATCGAGTTCATTAAATATCTAACGAGGTTAAGAGGTAAAGGAATTTATGAAGATATGCCTAATATCTGTATTCATCAAATTGCTTCGTATGTGACCATAACAAGTCTGATTTTCTGTTTTAAAAAAAGGTTTAGAGAATATTAATTTTTAAATAAACATCTGCATCTCTGATTTTTGACCTCAAAAATGTCCTATGTCAGAAACTGTCACAGATAGTATATGAAAACTGAGTATTTTGATTACCTAATTTGGTGCGGAATCTGAATATGAAATTTAAAATGGATAATGTAATTAAAAATAAGATTAAAAAAAAAATAGATAAGATAAGTTGTATCGCGTTTCTCTAGTTTCGGACACACCTATATAGTTGAAAATAATTTTGGGTGGTGCGCCTGAAGGAATTATTTCCTACGGCGGTTGAATTATATGTTCTCTTAAACGGTTCTCACGTTATAAAACGATCTCGCACTGTTGACATCCTATATATTATATATATATATATATATATATATATATATATATATATATATATATATATATATATATATACAAGGTGGTCACTTACAGAGTTCGTTAAATTACAAAAAAGTGCACCATTTCATGTTTATTTATTATCTGAAAACGAATTCTACATATCTTTTACAGTTACTGAAAAAACTTGAAAAATGTGAAAACTTGCATATTCTTATTTCATTGATACCTTTTTATGATCTAATCGTTGCTAGAATTGGTGAGTTTCTATAACTGGCTACATGCTACCAAATAGATAGCTTAGACTTTATCTAGGCCTACTAGATTTTGAGTTTCCATGTATATATATATATATATATATATATATATATATATATATATATATATATATATATATATATATATATATATATATATATATATATATATATATATATATACACGGTGGTCACTTACAGAGTTCGTTAAATTACAAAAAAGTGCACAATTTCATGTTTATTTATTATCTGAAAACGAATTCTAGATATCTTTTACAGTTACTGAAATATCTTGAAAAAGCTGAAAACTTGCATATTCTTATTTTCTTGATACCTTTTTATGATCTAATCAAATGTTGCTAGAATTGGTGAGTTTCTATAACTGGCTACATGCTGACAAATAGATAGCTTAGAATTTATCTAGGCCTACTAGATTTTGAGTTTCCTTATATATATATATATATATATATATATATATATATATATATATATATATATATATATATATATATATATATATATACTGATCTCTAATGTGCGCAACATCGCATGGACACGGGACCTCTATGCCCACTCCGAAAGGCGGAACGTGCAGGCTTTCAATTTCCTCAAACATAATGCCGAAAACTCGGTTGATGTTAATTTTTACAGTATGTACTGAAAAAGTGAAAGGGGAACCCTGGAAATCGAACCCAGTACCCTTTCATCAAAATCAATCAAATCAAGTAAAACTTTATTGATAAGTACACTTGGAGAACCCAAATCACCACCACAGATTTAAAAAAAGACCTGACGATCGTTTCACTAACCAAGTTAGCGGTATCAGAGGATGAAAAATTCTAACTATTTTACCAACTAACATATACCGGGCCTTAGGTAAAAAACCGAACTGAGATGCGAAAACAAACGCAGGTAAATTCTCCAGCGTATTGTATTGTACTGTCCCTACTAACTTATCTAAAATGTGTCCATCTTTAGTAATTTTGGAAAGGTTCAACGACACCTAAATTATCATAGTTTGCTTTGTCGGAACTATCTGTATTATTATGTTATCTCTAGGAGGTGTTAAAAACGTGGGGATTTTTATTTAGCGAAGCAATCGATCAGGTGGCTCGTAATCGGCGGTGGTGCCACGTTTATACAATTTTTGTTGTAACTATATTTCGCAATATATATACTTTCGAAGGAATTTAGCTGTCCTGGTTGTCTAACATTTTTTATTAATTTCAGATTATCTTCATTAACATGATAATTATTATCTCAAATATGTCGGGCGACAGTAGATCTATCTATAGTACCGTAACGTAATTGGGCTAAGTGTTCTTTGAATCTAACTCCAATCGATCTTTTTGTTTGCCCGACGTACTTAAGATTACAATCTTTGTAACTTATTTCATAAATTCCCGACATTTTGTCCGTGCTATCCTTGTCTTTTGGGTTACCTAGCAAGTTTTTTAAAGGATTTTTTGTCGAAAATGTCAGCTGCAAGTTAACTTTAAAAAAAAATGCTATCTAGACCCCTCGTGATTCGAGGTTCAAATGGTAAGCAAACAAAGTTTATTTCGGATTTGATTCCGTCAACATTTTCTTTGTTTTCTGTTTGTTGATTAATTTTTCCACCAGGCAAGCAGTGTATCCGTTATATTCGTCCACGTTCTTGATATAATTTAATTCTTTGGTATATCTACTTTTGTTTAAAGGAAAATTAATTAACCGATTTACTAAAAAATTTAGACTGGCCATTTTTTGTGCATACGTCTGATGTGAGTCGTTCGAAATGTAGCTTATAGTGTTGGTTTCCTTTGTATAGACATCGAATTCTAAAGTGTCTTTATTCTTGATAACTAATACATCTAGAAAGGGTAATTTATTATTAATTTCTAATTCGTGAGTAAATTTTATAGAATCAAATTTATTGTTTAATCTGGCAATAAAATCTCTATTCTGCAAATGTTTGTGTTAAATACTGCGAAAATATCATCCACGTAACGAATCCACACTCTAGGAAGTTTGCTCCGTGGGAACGCTAGGAAACAATGAGGTTACATCGAATGAAATTTAAACGTCGCCTTCAGTCAATTTAACCTCTTTAATCTTATTAATAAATTCAAGTGAATTTGTTACTGAAAAACTTTTCTGTTTGACGGGCAAGCCTTTAAACTCATTTGTCAGCCACTTTGCTAAATTATATATCGGGGAATCTATAGCCGAAACAATGGGTCTAATTGATTTTCCCGGTTTATGAATTTTTGGGAGACCGTACTTCTTGGGGACTTTCGGATTAGAAACTTGTAACTGTCTTCCTAAATCTTTTGATATGAGGTTGTGACAACTTTTTAGACTATTTTTAACGTCTGAAATCAAGTGTACTTGTCAGTGCTCATCACAGGTTCCAATATTCACTTAGTGAACTTTATTAATGTTACAGCGAGTATATAAAATATGTACAAATAAATATTTTCATATACAGTGCTGCAGCTTAACATCTAGCTATATCACGGAAATTTTAATTTACCACACGTCCTTACCACTGAATCATCGTGGCTCTGAGTAAATTTTATTTCATTACAAGATCAGAAGAATTTAAAATCACAAAAACTGGTTAGAAATAAAACTACCGATTGGAAGAATTACCTTTATAACATTCTGGCGAAAAGATGTAACGAGTACGTTTCGTTGCTGCTTTAATTATTCAAAATAAACCCGTAAGAGACTTAATTAATAGCTGACAATCCAATATCTGTAAGGCAATTCATGTTTTCATTTCAAAAATTATTTGATGCAAAGTCGCCAATGTTTAACTACCGAACACCTTACTGCATTTCTAATTTGTACGTTAAAAATCATTATAAGTTTGCCATGGAAAACTACCACGCATTATTACTGAACAAATAATTCCAGGAATGAAATAAGCATTTAAAATGTACGTTAGGAATGTTCGAGAACAAAATATTGTTTATCTTGGAATTTTGCGTAATAGGTGATGTCACCACAACGACAGTTTGAAAGACGTTTGCGTGCAGGGAGAGAATTGCCGGCAAAGCCACCGATTGGAGGTCTCGTTTTATCTAATTCGAAGAATGGAGGCTAGAAAGAGCTCGCGTACAGCCACCAACCGTCAGAGTAAAAACTTTTGGGTGCACGGAGAAAACAGTTGCCGAACCCAGGACATGGGAGTCTCTGCTGAGCTTTCTTAGAGTGTACACCGTCAGGCTCGGTGGCTATTACATTATCTTAAAACGGGGTTGTAATGTGCTTTCTGTTATCTGTACTACTAGTAATTATTGTCAGTGATTATTTAAGGTAATTTAAACAATTTTCGAGTTTAAATAAACATAGTATTCAGCCTAAAAACGAAAGTTAAGTTGTGGTTTCTTTGTTCAGACCTGTTGATTTCTTGTCGTCATCAGAAAGAATTCCTGGTTGTTATCGTACCGAAAGTCAATTTGTAGTGAATTTTACTTAAGCAAATTCACGTTTTTACTGCGATTTGCAAAGTTTCCATCAAGCGAATTCGGAACATCGACATAGGTGTCAAATGGTCTTGTAATATTAGAGCAGTAACACCCACCAGCCCAATAATCTCTCATGGGAAGTCCCAGTCGTTTTTCCCCAAGTTTTTCCGCTCCCATTGGAGTCTGGAATCTGTGTCAGGCACTTCACAGGGTCATCTGGTAACTTTAATACCGGAAGATTGGTGAGTTTGAACAAATCTTTTCTCTGAATCAACAGAATTTTCATGCCGAAATTTAACATCTGAAGTTTTAATAACCTGAACTTTCAAAATCATGTAATCAAGTTTGAGCTAAACAATGTCAGAGAGGTGCTGTCAGCACAACTATATATTTCCTGTTTATCTCTAAGATTATGTCAATTTTTTTGTAAATTTAAACACACAGTTTTTATTCATTTCTTTTAAATTGTAATTAGCAACTTTTGTCTGTAAAATATCGAACCTACATATTCTCTTTAATGTCTCTTAGTTTTCATAATTAATATAGAAATTTCACGTAGGGAAATACTAATAGATTTTCTTTCTTTGGAGCCTCACTCAAGAACTGGCCAGTAATTCACTAGAAAACCTAGCAGTTGATTGTCAAACGTCAAGTAATTAACAGTAACATTTTAGTAATATGCAACTATCATTATCTTATTGTTTTGACACATGTATGTAAATTAATTATTTCTTGCTCTTGAAATTCTTGCTGTTTATCTGATTGTTATTTGTGTGCAACTAATGTTTATTTGAGATTTACCAACCATTTTTATTTCATTTTGTTTGCTATTCCAAATTTAATTTATATGAATAAATTTATATATTTTGTTATATTACAGTATCTGTTTAATTGAAGAGAAATGCCTCCCTAACTTCTTCTTTCGTTTGGCATCAGCGCCAACAATTATTTCTTACTAACTATTCTCTAGATATCTAAATTTCTATGTAACCTAGCACTAGTCTGGAGAGCCCACAAATCTAGGACTCTGGGCAGTGCGAAGCAAGCAAAGGAAGAGAACGTGAGTATCAAACTATATCCAGATCTGTCAGCTCTCCTAAAAACTGCTGCTAATCTTGATAAATTTGATAATCTGATAGATAGCTACTTTAGGGTAGGGTGTTATAGGCAATTGTGACCTCACCATAGAGCAGATCTATATCCACCTGAGGTAAATCACATATACCACGGTTCTTGAATTGAAACCTTTCAACCAAGATGAAGTTGACTACCTTATATTCACTTTGATACTTATTTTATGCTGTGAAAATTAGTTTTTACATTGTGGGACTTTGTTGTTCTCGAGTTACTGACATTATTAGTTGGTTGCTGATCACATACGGTAAGTTTAGACAAAATTTTACGCACATTTTTTTTAAATTTTTGTGCGTAAAATGCATTTTTGGCCTTTCTACCGTTGTCTTCAACGTTTTCTGGTCAGGTGAGGTTGGGTTAGGTCAGGTCAGGTCGTTCAGCTTGGTAGAGTGTTTTGTGCATAAACGACAAGAAAAATGTTGTCCCTTCAACCGCTAAACAAGCTAGGAGACCTAGAGCAAGGCTGCTTATAGAAGTCCAACTTAGCGGTTTTTGTCGATGTTCCTTCTGTTTTTCCTCCTCCACCAGCAACCCGGTTCACTCCGTGTCCCGTAACTTTTGAGCAACTGTCTTGCTTATGCATAGGTATTGCAGGCTTTTACGCATCTTGCTGAATTTTTTTTTCGAGAATCCTATTGGCCCCTAATATGCAGAATTATTAAAATGCCCACCCTCAGGCTCAATACATTAGTTGTTCGGCGATCCATACCGTTCGCGGCATTTCGTATCGTCTCCGGTCCTGTGCTATGGAAGGCGTCTATGATTCGTTCTCGTAAATGATTTACATTTTGGCTTGATCTATAAAAGACTTTGTTTTTTGCAATTCGTCGGTTGGAATATTCCAAAGGATTAAAGCATGGAGACCCTTGTGACGAAGAGATTGGATTTTATTGACTCAAATACATAGTGACAATTCGGTCATTATGAGGGGTGCTGCATCTTGCTGGAACCACTTGAACGTAGTTAGCTAAGTCAGGTAAGTCATGTACGATACAAAGTTAAATTGCAAATTTTTTATTCTATGAAATGGTGTAAAGATTCAATATGGCCCCGATAAGAAAAACAAAAGTTGGTCATGGAAACTCAAAATATAGTAGGCCTAGATAAATTCTAAGCTATCTATTTGATAGCATGTAGCCAGTTATAGAAACTCACCAGTTCTAGCAAAATTTGATTAGATCAAAAAAGGTATCAAGAAAATAAGAATATGCAAGTTTTCAGCTTTTTCAAGATATTTCAGTAACTGTAAAAGAAATCTAGAATTCGTTTTCAGATAATAAATAAACATGAAATGGTGCACTTTTTTTTGTAATTTAACGAACTCTGTAAGTGACCATCGTATATATATATATATATATATATATATATATATATATATATATATATATATATATATATATATATATATATATATATATATATATACGAATAGTATAAAAACTCGGGACGCAGCAAGTGCGTTATGGTAGTGAATTTTCATAGAAATGATCTGGCACAAAATATTTTATTATAACTTTTTTTTATTGTAACATAGAAATCTAAATTTTGGTGTCAAGTTTACTTTTTATATCCTAAACCTACCTACCAAATTTGGTTATCATATATTTCTTATTTTTTAAGATAAAAATTTTTTTCAAATATAAACTCAAAATTTTTCCGGAAAACCTCGTCCGATTTTTTCGATTAACAAATGTATCGAAGGCATTTACAAAAGAAAGGTACGTGCCAAATTTTATCAAAATCGGCCCATTATTTTTTGAGTTATCGGTGTGATACATATACATACATATATATATATATATATATATATATATATATATATATATATATATATATATATATATATAAACATATAAAAATTGAAACTGACCCCGGATATGGGTTCTAGGGGTCCTAGTTCGCGCTCATTTGCAAAAATGTTTTCAAAATTCAAAAGTCGGGATCTCCCCATTAGTGAATTTTTTCTACGAAAATTCACTAAAATAGATATCTCAAGATTATTACTGGAAACAAATACTAGTTTCGCTCTTATTTGAGCTCGTCAGTGTGTTATACCAGCAATTTTCAAAACACTTGTCACTTGTCATGACTTGATGATGGACCAGGAGAGCTCTCCTTTTATCCCGTAATCCTGAGCCGATGGAATAGACTTCTGTTGTTAGGTGGTTTTTACTGGGTCAAGTCGTCTTTGTTAGGGTTTGAGGATTTGTTTGGGTTTCTTGATTTTGGAGGGATAGTCGTAGTCATAGTTTAGGGCCTCGGTAATGGTTTTGTTCGTGTGTGCGGAGGAATTTATGAGTGTGTTGATTGTCAGTTCGTTTATATTGTCCTCTGTTTTAGTCATTTTGGTGTCTTCGTATATTTGTCGGTTGCTGACAATCCAGGGTATGTCGAGGGCGTGTCGTAAGTATTTGTTTTGTATTCTTTGAAGTTTTAGTCTGTTGGTTTTGGCTGTGTGGGCCCAGACAGGTGCTGCGTACGTTAATGTCGGTTTAATGATTGTATTATATATATATATATATATATATATATATATATATATATATATATATATATATATATATATATATATAAGTAATTTGTTTTTCGTGCTTAGTTTGCTACGTCTGTTTGTTAGCGGGTATAGGGGGTTTTTAAAGCTTTGGCTTTGTTACATGTGTTATTAATATGTCTAGTGTATCGAAGTCTTCTGTAAAGTGTGAGTCCTAAATATGTTGCCTCGTCGCTTGTGGGGATGTTGACGATATTTATTGTAAGGGGTGTTTGTGGTAATGGGATTTTTAAATTTATTTATTTATTTTTTCAAATTAATTGGCTTAACGTAGCCAAATTATGAACGAAACGTGAGATGTACAAGCTACCGACATCTAGGACGAAACAAGGAACTTTGTTTGTAAGACGACTGCGGTACAAATTCTGTACGTCAGAATGATAAAAACGTTGTATTATACTGCCGAGCTTAGGGGATTATTTATTCCATTATCAAGGCTACAACATCGTAGGAAAAAATTACAGTTTACATAGGAAAAACACAAATCTTCTTAATACTTACAAAGAGAGTTTTGAAATTAAATACAGTTAGCTTACATAAATATGTCAAATTGACACTTTTATCAACTTGAATTAAATATTAGCATCAAAATTTTGTAAATGTTTGTTGTTATTAATTTTTTTTCCAATTTAAATTTGAAAACTCGCTTTATATGTGAGTATTTAAAACATTTTATTTTTCTATGTATAATGGAATTTTTCCTTCCATGTTGAATGCTAGATAAAGGGATAAGTAATTCCGAAAGCTCGGCAAAATAATACGGAGCTTTTATCTTACAACTGGCGGTTATCCCATAATTTCTAAGAAATAGTACAATTACAATCAGGAAAGCTGAAGATGATGTATATTGACTTTCCAAAAAATCCGAATATCCAGTAAGAGTCGACCAACTATAATACCCTGTTTTCTCTCTGATAAGAAATGATAACAATATGGATAAAAATTTTAACAGATGTACAGTTTTTAATTTTGTTTTATTAAAAACTGATCTCTTTATATTTGAGTTTTCTTCAGTTTAAAGCAATATTTTGTAGCGATTTGTGTTCAATTTATTAAGTCGTTGAGTCATTATGCCTGGACACCGTTTAGAAAACAATTACAATCATTTAAGTGAATTCGAAAGGGGGCGCAATGTTGCCGGTTTTTCAATCAGACAAATATCCGACCGCGTAGGAAGCAGTGTGTCAACAGTGTTACAGTGTTGGCCCAGGTGATCTGAAAAAGAAAACCATAATCGTCATCATCGATCTGGACTACATCGAACAACTTCAGCACGGGAAGATCGCCATTTGGAGATTGCGGCTTTACATGACATAGTTTCCATAACACGGTCAATTGGAAATGCTTGCTTAGTTTCTATGTCAACGATATATCTCAGAATACACGCTTTGGGGCTACGTTCGTATATACCATTTTTATGTCTCTCACTGACACATCGACTTGGGTGTAACGGAAGATCAAATGCGGATGGTGAATAGAATCGTGTTGTGTTCCCTGACGATTTTGTCTTTGGGTACACTAGAACGCAGAAATTTCTAATATGCTGTGAAACGGCATACGGCACTTACACAAGGGGTGATGGTATGGAGTGCGATAACATATGGTGGCAGATCACCTATAGTTTTCATCGACAGAAATTTGAATGCAAATGATCACATACGAAACGGACTGCAGCCTGTTGCACCGCCATACTTACAAGGGTTTATTAAACCACTTTTCCAACAAGACAACGCATGTCCTCAAACAGCAAGTGTTACTACAAGGTTCTTACAAGAAAATAACGTGACTCTGCTCACATGACCTCCTTGCTCCTTAGTTTTGTCACCAACATGTGTGGGATATGATTGGCAATCGACTGGGTAATTTACCCGAATCTCCAAATAACCTAGTTGATCTTCGTCACCGAATTCAAGAAGCCTGCGATGACATTCCTCAGGATATCATAAATCATTTAATTTCAAGCATGTCTGAGTTATTGAATTCATAATAAATCGCGGTGGATCCACTCATTGTTAAATACCTTTGTTATTTTTAGTGAATTTTCTTTAAAAAATCACAAATGAGGAGATCGCGACTATAGAATTTAAATACATTTACTTCAAATGAGCGTGAACTAGGTCCCCTAGAACCCATATCTGGGGTCAGTTTCATTATATATATATATATATATATATATATATATATATATATATATATATACATGTATGTATGCATTTACACCGATAACTCGAAAAATAATGTGCCGATTTCGTTCAAATTTTACATTTACAAAAGTACTTTCCTTTTGCAAATGGCTTCGATAATTCCTTAGGCAGGAAAATCGGCTTAGTTTTCCCGGAAAATTTTGTGTTTTCTTTCGGAAAATTTTTACATATCCCGAAATAACCAAGTTATGGCAACCAAATTTGGTACGCGGTACTTCATTAAAAGTAAACTTTTAAAATTTAGATCTGGAAGTTAAAAGACAAAAAAGTTATAGGCATTTAAAGAAAATAAATTGGATGATCAGAGAAACGCACAAAAACAAAATACTCTCTGTGGATAACAACATATACTGTATATTACAACGATCAAGTGGTGTGTGTGACGTCAGATTGCATTGGCTGCGGTATGGTTACCATTCGCACATTTTAAAAGCCTTTTGTGACAACTAGTATGTGAATTCGACAGTACATATGCATTCTGTCATGTGCATTGAAATTTGCCCCCCTAGTAGTTTTGGATAGTTTTTATTTTATTTATTTATATAATAATAATAAAACTGGTGCTTTTTATTCTAACTTAATCTTACTTAAGATCTAGATACTATTTAAGGGATTTAGACAGGGACACATATTCTTCATGCCAATGGGGCCTATCATGACAACTTTTCTTTTTGCAACGATCAAGTTCTTTGGTGCAAAAAGGTCAAGATATGTCACAAAAGTTCCTTTGAAAATTTTATAGTTTTTCCTCTTAAAACGTCAAAGTTGCGATTTGAAACGTCAAAATTGGCAACTTTTAGGCAACGAACTTGAAACAAATACGGGTTATGTAGAGAAAATGTCGCAAGAAGTGTGTTTTACAAACCCTTAAGTTCCAGCCTTAACGGTCATTGTACTTCACTTTACTAAAATATTTCCAGAAAACTCATTTCAAATAGCACCTCTCGCCGATGTCTTGTCAATAGTTTTAGTTATAGAGTGAAGAGAGGACTTTCTACACATGAGTGTGATATTTGGCATAGTTAAAGTTTATATGGAGAAGGATTGCACAAATATGAAGGGCATGTACGATATGTGTTACAAATAGATTAAGCAATGCTTTATTTTAATTAAACCGTTGGATTCCCCCGGTCTGAGCTGCCCGTTAATTAATAAGTGAAGTGTCAAACACATAGCACTGAGATTAAAGAGGTATACACTATGTGACAAAAGAGCATCAATAACGTTTAAACTTAAAATTTTAACGAATCACGGTCAAATTTTGACCACTGCACATATGTAGAAAAAATTCGCTAATGACGAAACTGCGACTTTTGGATTTTGAAAAGATTTCTTCAAATGAGCGCGAACTAGGACCCCTAGAACCCACATGCAGTGTTGGCTTCAGTTTTTATCTGTTTACATATATACAGGGTGACGTATTTCTACGGTAAAGGTCAATATTGACGTTACTAGAAAAAAATTAGATAATCACAGGATGGCCCGTAAGTCGTTGGTGATACAAATTTTCTTTCTTTAAATCGAACACCTCTTATATTATTGCATTTTCCATCGAATTATAATCCACTACAATCTATTGTAGTCAAAAATTTGGAAGCGTTCATTGTTTTTGAGTTATTTTAACTGTTTCACATTTTTGGTACATATCAGAAATTATGATACGACGTTTTTACCAATATATAGCAGATTCCCATGAAAATGACGCATTCAGAGAGATTTTCGTTTATATTATTCGTGAAAAAAAAAACGAGGTCCCGTATATATATACAGAAATACAATATGTATATATATATATATATATATATATATATATATATATATATATATATATATATATATATATATATATATATTGTATTTCTGTAGAAATCATTGTTGGTAAAATGTTTGTGAAAATTTGGTAATGAATAATAAATGTTTAATAAGTTATTGTAAAAATTTTTTTTTCGGATGTTCGTGAGTAAATTGTTGGCAAATTTTCAAAAAAAAAACTTGTTTGTAAGACAAGATTTGTCGAGAAGATTTTGTGAATAATTATATCTTGGTAGCTGGGTAAATAGGTTGAAGTTCGTTGGCCAGGAAAATCGGACCAGTTTTTTCGGGAACATTTTAAGCGTATTTTCGGAAAATTGTTGTACTTTTTCAAACAACAAAGTTATTTTGAGGAAATATTGTACATTGTTTCCATTACATATGTTATACTGCTAAGCAAATTGGATGCTTGCTTTTATTGAAAAAAGACACATATGCTATTTAAAACATTTTAATGAAAATTCACTACCATAACGTACTTGCTGTATCCAGACTTATTTAATATTTTAGTTTGTTTAATTTTTTTCAAATGTCAGTAGATACACACAAATATATATATATATATATATATATATATATATATATATATATATATATATCTTTTGGAATACCTGAATACGGCGCAGGCGCCACGTACAATCTCAGACGTAGACCACACAGGAGCGATAACAGTCTGATGATGAACCAGCACGGTTCGAAACTGCAGTCCACGCAAACCAATAAGAAATCACAAACGTTTAGCAAACAAATAAAGTATATATGTATATATATATATATATATATATATATATATATATATATATATATATATATATATATATATATATATATATATATATATATATTGCGACCCTAATTATGGGTTCTTAGAGCTCTATTTCTCGCTCAGTTAAAGAATTTTTTGAAACTTGGAAAGTTATGACTTCTATATTTTGTTTAAATTCTTTAATAAAAATAGATAGTTATTTTAAGTATTATAACCCTAGTAGACTCTAATCAGATTTTATCGTGGTAATAATAATTCATTTATCTTTTAGTTTATATATATATATATATATATATATATATATATATATATATATATATATATATATATATATATATATATATATATATATATATATATATTTAGTGCAAACAACCTACTAAATACATAGAATGTAACATGCTAAAGTACTTGGTTTTGCGCGCTTTTGTTTGGTTTTAGCCAATTACAGTAATTTAGAAATGGCTTTTGTTACGTAACGGTAGTGAACGATAAAAGAGGTAAAAGCAAAAAGTTTAGTTTCCATTACGTAAATATTCTACCTACCTACGTGTTTTATATATAATGTTTAAATTCCCTGTCACATGTTTTTATTCTTTATGGCTAAAATATTTGAGTCAATATTTTACGTTACAATTTAAAAAAAAAAACTAATTAATCAAATATTGATTGTGTAAAAATTTTGTTTATTATGATTGAAAGGAAGAGGCATACAGTAAATATAAACAAATTAAAAATGTGATAAAGCAAAAATGTAACAAAGTAAAATATGTATAGATGCTATTAAAATTTTGGACCCCGAAAGTGCATTATGGTCGTGAATTTTTATAAAAAGGTTTTTATTAGAAAATATGTCTTTTTAAAGAAAGCAAGCATCAAATTGGATTATCAGTATAAAATATATAGTAGAAACAATGTACCATATTTTATCAAAATAATTTTATTGTTCAAAAAAGTAGAAACATTTTCCAAAAATAAACTTAAAATGTTCCCGATAAAACTGGTCCAAAGGCCAAAGAACCTATTCAATCTATTTACCCACCTGCCAGGATATAATTATTCACAAAAGCTTTTCGACGAAGCTTCAAAAACAATTTTGCATGAAAATTTGCAAACAATTTTTTTCACAAAAATATAAAAACTTTTTTTTAAAATAAAATTTATTATTAATTGTCAAATTTCACCAAAATCTTACAAAAAACGGTTTCTAAGGCAACCTAAACAAATTTCTGCGAAAGTTGGCTAAATATTTTTTACACAAAAATTTGCTTTACATAAAATTCAAATTAAAAGCCTCATCTGTAATTAAAATTGAAAATAAAATAATTTGTTTCCACAAAAACACTTAAAACATTATTTTTGACGAATTTCGATAAAAAATGTGCCATCGAAATTTCGGTGATTACTTTTTCACCGAAAATTCATCAAATTCATTCATAGAAAAATTCGCTATTAAAAGAACATTTTGTATAAAAAATTTTGTTAATAAAAATAAATATACTAAATTAAAAAATATTTGAAATCTGATCTAAGTACAGAAGAATATACTCATTCTGTGGTTTCACAGAGAAAATTCTTTTTTCCTGGTGATGCTCCAAAAAGTGAAACTGGTTACAGAGAAGGGAACAAACACTTCTGAAATTACAGAAAAAAATTTCCGCGTCTGTGTTAACTATGGAACGGTTTTACCAACTAAGGGTAATAACGGCTGCTATTAAAATTAAAGTAAAAGTCTCAAAAGTCCTTATTAGTTATTTTTTCAACAAAAAGTCGCTAAAAAATTACTAGGATTACACTATCTGTTAAGATGACGTGGCAATTGAATCAAAGACAAAAAAAGAAGAAAAAAGTAAGAATAAGACATCAGTCACCACTTAGATTGGAATCCACGTCCCCCAACGTTCCCCCACAGATGAATCAGTCTCAACTCAACAAAACTTTATTTCTGTCACAAGAAATATTGAACAATAAAACAATAATGTACAGAGTAATATGATCGTTACAATGCTCCAGCTCTACGTTAGCTTTATCATTGTGGTTTACATTTAAATTAACTATTTACATAAACATATCTTATTATCTACTTTACTATTAGTACAAGTATATTAGTTTGGGTTTTACAATAAAAAATTATATTTAGTTACAGGAAAAATGTTAAAAAAAAAACCTGCGTCTTTAGACTGATGTACGTATTGGCCAATAGATCAAGCACAGTGATGCTGATCTGTATTTATTTCCAGTTAACTCCAATATTGGTTGGATACATATCCACACGCAGACGCACACACTATAAGCATACACACTATACGCATTTACACACGACTAAGAGTTGTATTTCAGAGCAATTTTATAAAGTTAAATTTATTTAACTCAAGTTACAATAGTACAGTTATTAATATAATATAATTTAAATGTTGTAAAATGTAAAATGTTAATGTAAGTAATCTAAACTGTTAAGGCTGAACAGAAAAGACTAACTAACTTAAAAATGAATTATTACCTTTATTTATAAACTTAACTATGCTGATATTAATCAATAAGGTCTTTGGTTTGGAAATGTCCCAGACGCTGAGTGGACCGGAAATCCACACACGTGCATTAATACAGGCTACGCACAATTTCTGGTCGGTACCTTGTCGTATGTCATATACTGGGTGGTGCTGCCATAACTCCTCCGGGGCCAGATGGAACATTTAGGGGAATCAAAATTTTCAAGGTGATTCTCCAAGGGGATTTCTTCCATGGAACTTCTTTCTTGTTGTTTTGATACTATTGAGCTTCCGTGGTTTCGTAGTCTCCATTTCCAGATGTTGCTACCAGGACCATAATTGTATGAAAGAGGATTGTTCAGATGCTGGTAGACATACTTATACTGAGAAGCTGAAATTGGGTGTTGTACTTTCACTGCGAAGGTCCATTATCCATTTGTTCACACTTATTTTCTGGTTCTTCACTTGTCGAATACTGACAGAATGGTGTTTCCAAACTCCCTATTTCCAGGTGAGCTTGCCTAATTGAACTGCACAGGATGCTGATCTGAGTCATCGTTTCGCTTCTGCAGAGGTAATCTCTGGGACAACTGCTTGGCATAGTGTGTTTTGTAAGTTGTAGCTTTTCATTATTATGAGTTAGGTGCGAGTATTTGGAGTGAAAGATAATATTAAATAATTTCACTAGGACCTTGTTTTACAGGAAATACACAATGCACAAGGGTGATAATAATTGTAAGATAGACTCGACTAATGAAATTTCAAAGGCAATTTCTAATGTATAATTTTTATAATGACCTTTTATTATGGATACCTCCTCGTATAAAGCTACACTATTTGTATCAAGTTGTAAGGAAGATTAGTCAAAAAGTTCCCAGTTTTTTCGGGAACACTTTAAGTTTACCTTCGGAAATTTTTGTAAATTTTCAAAGTTATTTTGGTGAAACATGGCACCTTGCTTCTACTATATTGGTTATCATCATCATCACCATCATCAATCAGCCCTCTGCGTCCACTGCTGGACATAGGCCTCCCCTAGTTGAGTCCATTCTTTTCTATCTTGAGCGCTACGAATCCAGTTTTTTGTAATTTTTGTAATGTCGTCTGTTCAGCGAGTTGGTGGTCTTCCTCTGCTTCTTTTATCGGATCTGGGTCTCCATTCAAGTAGTCGTTTTGTCCACCTGTCATCTTGCAGGCGAGCCACATGTCCCGTCCACTTCCACTTGAGTTTGGCCACATGCACGACCACATCAGTCACTCATGTTCTTCTGCGTAATTCTTCATTTCTAATGTGGTCACGTAACGAAACGCCAAGCATCGACCTCTCCATTTTGCGCTGTGTTACTTTCAGTTTCTTAGCAGAAGCGTTGGTAAGGGTTAGTGTTTCGGCTCCGTAGGTCATAACCGGTAGAACACATTGGTTGAAAACTTTTCTTTTCAAGCATATCGGAAGGTCGCTTCTGAAAACGTCTCTAAGTTTGCCGTAAGCCGCCCAGGAGAGTATAACTCGTCTGTTTATCTCGCATGTTTGGTTAGTTTTGGATAGGCTTATCTCGTGGCCCAAATATGTATATTTGTCTACCCATTCCACCTCAGAGTTTTCAATAATTAAGTTGTTACTAGGGACGAGGTTTGTCATAAATTTTGTTTTTCCGATGTTTATTTTTAGACCTACTGTTGTACAGACCTCCTGAAGTTCCTGTAGCATCACTCTAATATCTTCCAAGTTGTAAGCTAGTAAGACAATGTCGTCTGCGAACCGTAAGTTTGACAGACTTTGGCCGTCTATTCTTAGACCTTTTTGGTCCCAATCTAGCTTCTTGAACACATACTCCAGGACGGTGATAAACAGTTTTGGAGACATCGTATCTCCCTGACGTACTCCTCTCCCAATTTTTATAGGATTCGTATTTTCATGTAGTTTTACCACAAGAGTAGCATTTATATATATATTGTAGATTAGTTTGGTGTAGCGATAGTCAATACGGCATGCTTCCAGGGACTGCAACACTGCGTCCAGCTCCACAGTGTCGAAAGCCGTATGGAAGTCCACAAAAGCAAGGACAAGTGGTCTGCCATATTCGATGGTCTTTTCAATCACTGTTTTAACGCTTTGAAGATGATCATTGGTTCCAAACCCACTTCGAAAACCGGCCTGTTCTACTGGCTGGATAAAGTCTAACCTCTTTTCAAGTCGTGTGGTAATTATTCTAGTAAATAATTTGTAGAGGTGACTAAGTAGATATTGGTTATACTGGTAACCAAATTTGATGCCTGCTTTCTTAAAAAAAACACACACATATTTGCTATTAAAAACATTTTAATGAAAATTCATTACCATAACGAACTTGCTGCCTCCAGACTTTTGTTGTTTATTGTTTGCAAAAACTGAATGGGTTGACTAATACAAAACCATCCAAGCAATTAAGAAGGGAAAATACCTGCCATATTTACAATTTCACAGGTACATTCCCTTTGTAAATAATTACTTTTTTTCTGAAAAACTTTTGTAACTTTAATGAAATTTGTAACACAATTTTTTAAAGGCCGTTGCAGTACTTACATATTATATCTAAAACCAAATTTAAATGTTCTAGCTAAAAAGTATAAATGTTTTCAAATAATCGCTAACTGGGACTCTAAAACCGATCTCCAAGGTCCATTTCAATTTAAAGAATTAGTTTTAATAATATATCTTACTAATAGTATACAATTCTTATGCAAATTCACTACTATAACGCACTTGCTGCGTCCCGAAATTTTCTATTTATAGCATACATTCGCATGCCAAAATTAACGGCGTTTGAAACTTTGTCCTGGTATTAGGAAATACATGGTTCAAGGCTGACATTACAGAATTCCTAGTTGATTGTACAGCTCTATCTATAAAATTTTGTGTAAACTACAGCTATCGTAACATACTAGCTGGTCCTGCACCGAGATGGCGTCCCTGTCGTATCTCTCACAACGTCATCCAGGCTGATAACCTGCGACAACCTCCATTGTTTAGATCTTTATCTACGATTTATTTAAATAGCATAGCAATACATATAACGTCATCTGTCTTTGTCCAACATTGTAGATATTGCATTACAGAATCTGAAGTGATGTCGAGGCTTATTTTATTATTAATTTCGAATAACTTTATTTTCCTTTGATCAAACAACTTGAAGATTGGTACACAACCACATCTGTCAATGTTCTTTTAAGTTGTAAATATTTGTTTCAATTGCTTAGACAATTTGAGAGATATTGCGTTTAAAAAAATATGTTTTAAATTTCTACTAAGGAAAATTGGCCGCTATGATTTGATGAACGAACTCATCCAAGCCATTAGCAAAATAAGGGTAATTCCCAAATTTGGTCCAAATCAGCGAAGTATTTTTTGAGTTATCCGTTGGATACACACACACACACACACACACACACACACACACACACACATATATATATATATATATATATATATATATATATATATATATATATATATATATATATATATATATATATATATATGTATATATATATATATATATATATATATATATATATATATATATATATATATCAATATATATATATATATATATATCAATATATATATATATATATATATATATATATATATATATATATATATATATATATAGGCCCTAATTCGTGCTTATTTGAAGACACTTTCCGAAAGTCTCACCATCGATACCTCTCTATTAGTGAATTTTATTAATGAAAATTGACTAAAAATTGACTAACATAACCCACTTGCTGCGTCCAGACCTTTAAAAATGTTGAAAGTTTTACGAAGAAACTTGGTTTGTATAGTAACATTGCTTAGATACGTCGTATTTAGCATCCGGCAAAGTACAATGCAGTCCCAATCTTCTATTTAATTTAAAAACAAATATATTCTTGTGGTTTTTGCTGCATATATTTTCATAAATCAGTTTCGTATTCTCCAAAAAAATTGTACTTATTGATTTAGTATATGCTCATCACTAATAAGATTAGTGGGTGTCTATTACATGCACACACCATACAAGTATTAAACTAGGACTCCTATTAACTTATAAAATCAATATAGATAGGATTAATTAGTTTTTGGCGAATTTTTTGTATAACGCGTAGAACACGTAGAAAGCTACCGTTTTTAAATTGCAGCGGTAAGAACCAAGTGCCTTTATTGCAGCTTGACTATCTGAATATCTTTTAATCGATTTGTGTGTGCAATGGTTTTGTATAATCTTCCTCGCACACATCTCGATAGCATACACTCCTTCCTGGTGTATGGTTGTGTATTTTCCGAGGCTAGATGATATTCCGGCATCGGTGCTGCTCCCATATGCGCCAACTCCTGCCCCCCTCCATTATAAATCCCCAAAAGAAAAATTTAAAGGCGTGAAATCAGGAGACTTTGCGGGTCCATCTATCTCTAAACATGTAACTTAGAGGGTCTCTGACTTGGCGAATAAAGTGTGGCGGGTGTCCGTCTTGCTGAAACTACCCCTCTCCTTGTTGATTTTCTACGTTGTTGAGAAGTTGGGAAAATTGCGCCTTAAAAATTATTGCACATTTAGTACCCACGAAAAACTTGCTGATAAAATTAATAGGTGCAGTCAAGATAATTACAGGTGTTGTAATAAGGCAATTTAAAGGTTATTGGACTATTGTCTGGTTATTATGATGTTAAAAATTGATAGCATAATGTATATAGGAAATTTGTGGTTAAAAGGGTTCAAACCATATAGGTATCACTGTTATTCAGAATTCACTCACCTACGTCAACATTTAGTATTTGATCAAACGTCTTCAGATTAATCGGACGTTGGTCAATTACTGTTACATTTAAAAGACAATTTAGGCAAAGACAAATACTTAACTAAACAAAATCTATCAATACCTAAAAACTTTTTCAAACACATGAGTTCTGTTGAAAGCTCCAGACCCGAAATATCGCAATTGTGATTATGTGTTTATGCTTCCTTCAAATTTTGATCATCAGTTTTATTGAAGCCAAGGGTCATTAGTTGCAGAAAGCTGTGTGAAGCGTGTCTATTGAGTTTATGGCGGTGTCTAATATAGGATAGAAAATATTGGCTCTGAATAACATTTCTGGATCAGTTGGCGCGTCATTCTCATTTTCATATGGGAACATTTTCTTCATATTTTTTTGTGAGCGGATTGTTTCAAACTTCGGACACATTTCTTTTTCTTCAACTATATATTTAGCTACAATGATAGGTTTTTTACACCTTCATCTCTATATTCGGTGGGACAGGTGCGGGACAATCGGCAGGCGTGCGTCTCAACACATAAGCAGCCGATTTTGAAACTCTCAGCGAGCGCTCGAAGTCATTTTCTAACTTGCTTAGATAAAGGAAACAAAGCTTCAAGCGCTGTCGTCTGTCATTCATTATTTATGTACCTGACAGGTAATGTAAGTTTCGTATTTGTCATCTTCATACCAGCCACACGCTTGTAATAGTCGCAATCCAAATACCGAAAAGTGAATAAAAAAAGACATTTTCTTCTTTTCATATGAGGCGCCCGGCCGGCGCCCGCTGCGACTTAGAGCCTAGAACGGACGCTCCGTTCGCCAGTAGGCTGGCACTGAAGAGCAGATCTGCAAAATGCACTTTTGTACAATTGTATTTTTCAAATACAGATAGCGTTGTATCCGTTAGATCAAGACGCGTCGTTTGCACTAACCTTTGACTTTTAAAACAGCATTTATCATACTGAACAAGCACCATTAACTATGCGTAGATATTTAAAACGCTCTTTGTGAGTTGAGAGTAGACAATCGAACTGCACTAGGTGCACATATACGTACAGCATATAGCTCAGTTTGTTTGTTCCTGGCCATTAGAGCGAACGATGAATGTATTTAAAGCAACACCTGATTGAATTGTATTTTGTCACTGTAAAATGTGATAATATTGTGAAAAGCGTAAAACAATGGAGCATTTAGATGGTGAACACATTGTTAAAGACGAGGATCTGGGCACCAGGAAGAGAAAGTTAAAAGCAACCTCCAGGGAATGAAAAAAAAGTAGATATTTCATGAAGACGCACCAGACGCAGACTGAACCCCACCTGCAAAAAAATGTTAACACGTGGAAACATTAAAGACAAAAGGGGAGGTGACCGTCGTTCTTTAAAAAACCAAAATTAATGAAATTCTGCCAAAGACATTATTAGCCAACTACGTGGAAAAGAAAGCCACTATGACAGACAGAAATCCAGCGGAATATATGTCCCCTCAGAAAACAGCATTAAAATATTCTATGATCTTTATAATCAAAAGGCGGAACCAGACCTTCAAGTTGGTTATAAATACTTCAGTAGAATATTCAGTACTCACTTTAACATTGGTTTTGGAAGTCCAGCAACTGATGTATGCAGTTACGCTGTAAAAACGCAGAAAATTATCAATGCTGGAGCTGTAACTATAAAAAAAAGCGTGAAACAGAGTTAAAAGTTCAGAAGATGAGATCTGGTCAGTTTCATAAGATTATGAAACAGGAATGAAAACATAGCTTTATTTTGTTTCGATTTAAAGCAAGTACAGGTGTTTTCTAAAGATCATATTCAAGAAGCTTTTTACGCTCAGCAACTCTAATTTTATAACTTTTGTATAACAACATCAAACCGTTGACAAGTAAAGAAAAATCATACTTCCACCACGCCACATCAAGCTAGACATTACGAAACAATTCGTAAGAGCATTAAACAATAACGGAGAATGCTTTACATATATTCGCCGAACGTTTGCTAAACTAAGTATGGAAAAATTAAAAGCTGAAATTTTTGACGGTCCTCAAATTCGAACATTGATGAAAGATGAAAATTATATAAAAGTTGTGACTACTGTGAAAGCTGAAGCTTGAAGTGGCTTAGTATTAGCAGTAGAAAATTTTCTTAGTAATCATAAAGCGCGAAGCTATAGGGAAATCATTAAGAAGATGCTGAAAAGCTTAAAAAATCTTGGAGCAAATATGACCATAAAAATAAACTTTCTTCATAGTCATCTTGAAACATCCTTCGACAGCTTAGGAGATTTCAACGAGGAACAGGGAGAACGCTTTCACCAGGAGTGATGAAAGAAGTCTATAAGGGTCGGTGGGATAGTCACATGATAGCAGATGTCTGCTGAACTATACAAAGACAAAAATATTACGAAAGAACATTTAATATGAGAAGATTATGAAAAGTATTATATTTTTTATATATTTTTTAAAACTTTTGTCTAAATAAATTAAATATAAATAAAGCTATTGGTAGTCTTTTTTAGGATATGTCCATATTAACAAAAAGTCTGGACTCAGCAAGTGCGTTATGGTAGCGAATTTAAAAAAAATATTTTTAATAGCAAATGTCTTTCTTTGATGAAAGCAGGCATCAAACTTGGTTGCCTATATAGTAGAAACAATGTACCATATTTCATCAAAATAACTTTATTGTTTGAAAATATATAAACATTTTTCAAAAGTCTGGATGCAGCAAGTGTGTTATGGAAGTGAATTTCCATAATGTCCTTCCCCGTCGCGTGCATACAACCACCCTCGCTGCATAAACCACAAGAAAAATGTCTTGTTCCTACCCGCCAAAGAAGTTACAGCACCTGGGGGATAGGGGTGCTGTGCGGGGTAGGCAGGGCTTAATGGGCTTAATGGCTTCAAGATGTGAAAAAGCCTCCTACTCACTCCTGGTCCTGTAACTTCCTTGGGGGGTGTGAACAAGAAATTTTTCTTGGGGTTTATGGATCCAGGGGGGGGGGCCTAGGCAAGTTTCTGAAAACAGCTTTTTGAAAAGCGTTCGGGAGCTAAACTGCAAATTTACCGAAAATTCGCTAGCAAAACGCACTTACTGCGTCCAGATTTTTTTCTTACAAACGCATCATATTTCCATAAAAAATGCAAAAATGCATTAACAAATTTGTTCTACGAAAATTAGCTAAAAAAATTATAGACCGTTAAACCATAAACTTCACTAAACCTACAGCGAAAGCATCAACTTAACTAAACCAAGAGCCAGAGCATCAGAGAAAGAGTCTATTTGAAATGAATTTTCTGTAAATATTTTAGTAAAATAAAGGCTAATGATGGTTGAGTCTGAAACTTAAGGGTTTGCAGAACACTCTTCTTGCAACATTTTCTTTTCACAATCCGTGTTTGTTTCACGTTCTTTGCCTAAACATTGCCAATTTTGACGTTTAAAATTGCGAGTTTGACGTTTTGAGGAAAACTCCAAAATTTGTTTCTTTAACTGCCCATAACTTCCTTGTCTTTAAAGATAGGGACCTAAATTTTGGTACAGAGTTAACTCTTTATAATACAAACACGCGTGCCAAATTTGGTTGCCCTATTTCCGGAGATATGTTTTTTTTTTAGAAAGAAAACACAAAATTTTCCGGGAAAACCTGGGCCGATTTTTGTTTTAAATTCGCTAAAAATGAATTTTTCGTCTAATTATTGCTTTCTTGTCATATATGAAAATGTCAATAAAATAAATAACTAGAGACCAAGGTTCATAGATAATCTATAAACCTTGACTAGAGCCAATCTTGAAAAACTGCGTCTGCTATTAAGGCTGTTGACATGAAATCTTTCAAAGACCACTCAAATCTCAAGTGCAACAAAAGCACTGTTGACCAGTGTAATATATAATTGAGATTAAAATATTGTGTCTATCTGTTGGGCGTCTATGTACCGTTGACTGCATTCCACTATTCTGGCTGCCAGATTGCTAGCGTTAAATAAAGACTACCAGGCACACTTTTTTTACTAAGTTAACTCGTTTTACAACTTTCAGATTTAAGTTATATTAGGTACCTACTGACATTATTTTTGGTACATGTGGTGAAAAAGTTAGGCGTTTAAGTCAGCGAAAGAGGCTAATGTGCTCATTAATGCTTAACGTCAATGGATTTTGTATTAAACCTTTTATTGAAATAGTTTTTCTTTTGTTTCAGATGGATTTAGGTGAAATATACCAAGAAGGATCGAAGACGTCGTATACGGCAGCTGACACTGGCTGACTGTGGTCACAGGTTTTCGAGACATGTGACCAGACACATTCCATCAGCCACTACATCGACACAGAGATGGGCTGTGGTCACAGCAAAATTAACATCTACCCTAGAAAGTACAGAACTAAAGCCAACAACAGAAAGTCCGGTAAGAATATCTTCACTTTACGGTTAGCGTGCATTGAAACCATATTCATTAGAAACAATATCCATTAAACACGATCTGTTGTCTAGAAATACAAATTTGTAATTTACCCTGATGGTAAATTATTCTGCTGTTTTAAATGAAAAAGAAATATAATTACGGACACGCTATCTGCCTTGAAATCGTTATGTAAATATTTTTTATTGCATATTACAACAAGGCATATTTTGAAAGGTTCATAATATCTAAGTAATTAAGACTTTGAGAGACGTATTAAAAAGCAGAAGCTTGTTCAGTTATTTTCTTAAGAAAAACACCAGCGCGGGATATTAGCAAAGAGTTTACATATTCTCATTGGTCACAATAAAACAGTGACGCCTTTATATCAAATTGCAAGTATATGACTTTTGAATCTCATATATGATCCTATAGAGGGTGAGTCAGAAATAACTATAAAAACAAAGTTTTTATTCAAATACATTTTTGTTCTAACATTACAAAGTTACAAGGTGTTAAACTTTAGAGAAAAGATTATTTTCCGTCATATCTCCCAAATAAACAAAAGGATTGTTTTTAAAATTGGTGTAGTGAATGTCACTACTAGTAGCTGTTACCTAGTGTAAATCCAACAAAATAGGAAAAGCCAGTGGCGTGGAATCATTAGTATCGTGAACCTTTTAAAAAACTATGTTGCGCCATTAACTAATATTAAAACCAATCAATCCTTTAGATTAAGACATTCTTTTTACTACAAAAAAGTATTCTTAGATAATTTCAGTAAATAGCCCCGGTTTGGAGTAAATCAACTTTTTGCGATAAAAGTAGTGAGAGTAAGCCATAGCTTTGTTTAAAACATAAAATGGAATTTTTTCTTTGCCAAAACAAAAACATTCAAATAAATCTTAGTTCTGAAATGACCTTAAAATTTAAAAACAATACAGAAAAAAACACAAGTATTATTAAAGAACTATAGCAAATGTTCAAATACAGGCCTGACATCGTCATATTAGTGATGTATAAGCATGGCGTATATTTAAGTTACCACGAATTTGATTTGCAGCCATTGTAATTCCTTTTTGCAGCTACTGGTTTCTAGTGTTGATTACTTCGCTGTAAATACGTTGCTTCAAATATCCCAATTAAAAGAAATCTAGGGTATTTCAGTCGGGACTTCTTCGAGGCCATCTCACAGGACCGAACCAACCACTCCGTCTACCATTAAAATTATTTTTCAGCCACTCTGTCACAAATCTGCCACTGTCAGGAGGTGCACCATCTTGCTGGAAGTACATTTGTTGTCTAATATTCAGCGGGATGTCTTTTAGTAAGTCATACAAATGGTTTTCCAGAAAGTCCCTATAACTTCTTGCGTTCATGCGATTATTACGTTTTTACAACTCCAAGAAGTGACCATTGAAGATTCCCTATCAAATATTAATATATAGTCGGTGCTAGAATTTTCTACTTCTCTTAACATGTGGGGTGTTCAATGAATAATGATGCAAGTTTCGAAATGTTGTAATGCCGTCTATGGTAAAAGTGGCTTCATCTGTCCATATTCGAAACAAAATAGGGATCATCATTTATTATTCTTCTAGGCCACTGACAAAAACGTAAACGTTGCTCGGCATCTCCAGGATGAAGAGCCTGAACAGCTGTATAATGGTAATAGTGTAATAGCCTCTCTACGCACAGTTCTCAAAACAAAACTTTGTGAAAATCCTAAGTGCACAGAAATTCCACGTTTACTTGTGGTCGGATTGTCCAAAACTGCATCAATTACAGCTTCCCCACGATCTGCAATATTGAGCCTGCGCAGTAAAATCACACATTTAAAAAAATGTACGGACGTAGAAAAACGCAAATGAATTTTCCAACAATTAATTATTTACTAGATTTAACAAAGAATTGCGTTTAGTAACAGCAACAGCTTTGATTGGTTGCGTATTTAATTTAATTACCGAAACTACATATTAAAATATAAATGCATATTTTAGTAAAAAGTTGATTCACTCCAAAAGAGAGCTATTTACCGAAATTTTGTAAGAATCCTTTTTTTTGTAGTAAAATAAGAGATTGATATAAAAAATGGATTAATTTTAATATTGTTAAGTGGCGCAACATAGTTTTTTTAAGAAGGTTCACCATAGTGATGATTCTACGCCACTGGCTTTCCCTATTTTACTGGTTCTACACTGGGTAAAATCTATTAATAGTGACATTCACTACACCAAATTTGAAAACAATCCTCCCATCCGGTTGGGAGGTATAAGAAAAGTCTGGACTCAGCAAGTGCGTTATGGAAGTGAATTTTTATAAAAATGTTTTTAATAGCAAATATGTCGCTTGAATGCAAGCAGCCATCAATTTGGTTACCGGTATAACCTATATAGTAGAAACAATGGGCCTCATTTTTTCAAAATAACTGTTAAATTGTTTGAAAATGTACAAAAATTTTTCGAAAATAAACTTAAAATGTTGGTTTCCTAGCCAACAAACCTTAGGTTAGCAAATTGAGTTTTTGAAATTTGAAGTATTTAATGAACATTTGCTATCAACACGCACTTACTGCGCCTCGATCTTTTTTCTCACAAACATATTCCGATAAGAAAATGCAGAAATGCAATAAAATATGGGTGTTCTAAAAAAAGTAAGGATCACTAACGGCTCATGAGCCACTCTGTGATTATCAAAATAATTTTATAAGATGCAGCTCAAGACATCCTATAATTAACTCATACAATTTTTTCTCGTCTCTTGTAATTATATTGAGCTTTACCGTAGAAATCCGTCACCCTGTATATATGTAGATAGATAAAACCTGAACCTGATCCAAATCGGCGCATTATTTTTTGAGTTATCGGTGTGACACACACACAGATATATATATATATATATATATATATATATATATATATATATATATATATATATATATATATATATATATATATATATATATATATATATATATATATATAAACATATAAAATTTGAAACTGACCCTGAATATGGGTTCTAGGGGGCCTAGTTCGCGCGAAATTTTTTTAAAATTCAAAAGTCGGGATCTCCCTATTAGCGATTTTTAAAGAAAAGTCACTAAAAAGACATATTTGATATTAAAAATATTTTTATGAAAATTCACTACCATAACACACTCGCTGCGTCCAGACTTTTTTATTTAATTAAAAGGTAACAAGAGTTATAATTTCTATAAGTTTAATTCTAAGATAATTGTTGAGAAACTGATAAGTTACTGACAGTAGGTAATGGGACACTTTGGGCAGACAGTGACGTCACAGGAAGTGACGTCACGGCGCCGGCGCCACGCCCTGGCGCCGGCGCCACGCCCTGGCGCCTACCCCGGCGCCGGCGCCTAGCCACGCCCCGGCCCTGGCACCACGCCCGGCGCCGGCGCCAGCCCCGGCGCCAGCCCCGGCGCCCAGCCACGCCCTGGTCCAGACAGTCACATCCGTGTTATGTAAACATTCTAAGGTCATTGACCTGTCTAGGAAACTGTGACGTCACACGACTTGGGCCAGACAGTCACATAAGTGTCTAACCTATTATTATATTTTGAAAAAAACCATTTGGAGCAGGTGAGTTTCGAACCCGGGGCATTCAGATGGGAGGCAACGATGCTACCCGTTAAGCTAAGCAGACGCTTATTAATTTATTGTTTTAGGCTAGTATATATATACGACTACAAACAAACCATACATGTAACATAATTAAAGTTTATTATTAGACAAATGGATGATTTACAAAATAATGTTTAATATTAGAGGCTGAACCAAAACGGAGGAAAATGGCGGAATGAAAGATGGAAGCCTGTGATACCTTAAGCTGACATTATAAAAATGGCGGGCTTTCGTTCTTAAAGATGGTGCAAGGATGGATGAAGACTCCATTATTTAAAGATACGTCACTCCAACCTTTAGAGCCGACAAATGAGAGTGTAGACATAAGACATAATAATTAATATGTTTAATATTAGACAGACTAGAACGTCACAATTGTTATATGGGTAGGTTCTAAAAATAACACACAGAGGTCGCTGGCAAAACAAAAGAAGGAAGTTCAGAAACAAAATAGACAACAGGTTCAACCGTGAGATGTACGATGGAACCAATACATGCACGGTGTTAAGGAGGCCAAATCAAATTGGAATATACAATAAAATGGCCACTTCCGGTCTAAACTTTAAATCGTTATATCTTTTGAAGGACAAGTGATAGAAAGGAACTGACTTCAAAAATGTATGTTTCGTAACAAGGTCTACAAGAAAATGAGATAAAAAACTTTAAACCCTTATCGCGGAAGATCCGTGAGATGTACGAGAGAACCAACACATGCACGGTGTTAAGGAGGCCAAATCAAATTGGAATATACAATAAAATGGCCACTTCCGGTCTAAACTTTAAATCGTTATATCTTTTCAACGACAAGTGATAGAAATGAACCGACTTCAAAAATATATCGTTTCATAACAAGCTCTACAAGAAACTGAGATAAAAAACTTTAAACCCTTATCGCGGAAGATCCGTGAGATGTACGATGGAACCAACACATGCACGGTGTTAAGGAGGCCAAATCAAATTGGTATATACAATAAAATGGCCACTTCCGGTCTAAACTTTAAATCGTTATATCTTTTCAACGGAAAGTGATAGAAAGGAACCGACTTCAAAAATATATCGTTTCATAACAAGCTCTACAAGAAACTGAGATAAAAAACTTTAAACCCTTATCGCGGAAGATCCGTGAGATGTACGAGAGAACCAACACTTGCACGGTGTTAAGGAGGCCAAATCAAATTGGAATATACAATAAAATGGCCACTTCCGGTCTAAACTTTAAATCGTTATAACTTTTCAACGGAAAGTGATAGAAAGGAACCGACTTCAAAAATGTATGTTTCGTAACAAGGTCTACAAGAAACTGAGATAAAAAACTTCAAACCCTTATCTCGGAAGATCGGCGAGATGTACGATAGAACCAACACATGCACGGTGTTCAGCAAGTCAAACTCTATTAACATATCCAATAAAAATGTTACTTCCGGTAGACACTTCCGGTATAGCTATTCTTAGAGCTACATACATGTGTGACACCTCAAAATAATCGTCTTGTTGAACAGAAGAAAGAAATATAGTTTTTAAGGAAATCAAAACAAGTTGTGTTAACATCTAAAAACAACACACTCTCTCTTAGACTTAATGAAGTTACTTTCAGAGAAATTTTCAAGCTTACCATGAGGACCAGTATTCAATGGCGTATTTAAATGTTGACTACATCAAGTGATGCGTGCTACAGACAAATTTTAGTACACCCTCTTAGACTTATTGAAGTTGACGGCACAGGCAGCTGTCAAGCGTACCTAACAAACCAAAGTAAATATGTCTTGAAGAACAGTCTTGAATTGCCCTAAACCAACACATCTCTATCATTTCAGAGTAATCTTAGCCATGTGACCAGTTAAACTAAGTATCTTGAAGTGTAGCTTTTATGTTTATGAGATATAAAATAAGAAAACCAAAGAGTTAATTGTCTATTACAACAACAAGTAGAAGGGGTTGACTTGGTACCTACAGCTGTTACATACTTGGTAAAAATGGGGTGCCACTAGCATTTCAGAGTAATTTTAATCATGCAACACTCTAACTGTCTTGAGATGTAGCTTTATGTGTTAATGGGTGGAAATAACAAAACTAAAGAGTTGATTGTCTATTACAACTGTCAGCTAAAGAAGCATTTAGGTAGCCGGAATACCGATATCCTAAATATTTCAAGAGTAATCTTAGTCATACAACACTCTTAACTAACTGTCTTGAGATGTGGCTTTATGTGTCATTGGTTGGAAAATAAGAAAACTAAAGAGTTGATTGTCTATTACAACTGTCAGCTGAAGGAACATGTTGGGTTATCGGAATACCGATAACGCCAAATGTTCCAACCGAAGGAGCCCACTTAGAGTCATCTCCAGGGGCTCGGAATACCGATGCCCTAGAAGTGTCGGAAGCAACATTTCAATTAACACCAACAACCGCTAAATACTTGTTGGACTTTAGTATATTTGGTATTAAATTTGGCTTGTTGGATAACCAATCATTTTTATGAAAAATGCAACAATTTTTATTTCTGCGTAAATACATGTAAATTTTGTAGTCTACTATGGACAGTCAAGTCTACCTCTGGACATTTAAGTCAACCCTGGACATAATTATAACGGTGTTTAAATGCAAATAGATTGAATTATTTTGCTGGGAGTCAGGTATGGACAAGGTGTTATTAATAATAAAAACAGTGGTAAAATATAAAAATATAATATATTTACTCAAGTGTACACTACAGCAAGTTAACTAATTTGAAAATTGTCTGTCTTTACAGTAAAATGAGATCTGTCAGTTGGTGTTTGTGACCTTGGAATGTAATCTGGGTGTTATTTCCGTAGGATGACATAATTTAATTTTCGATAGTGTAAAATAAAATTAAAAAGTGTGATATATGAAAAATAAGAAAACTAAAGAGTTGATTGTCTATTACAACTGTCAGCTAAAGAAGCATTTAGGTAGCCGGAATACCGATATTCTAAATATTTCAAGAGTAATCTTAGTCATACAACACTCTTAACTAACTGTCTTGAGATGTGGCTTTATGTGTCATTGGTTGGAAAATAAGAAAACTAAAGAGTTGATTGCCTATTACAACAGTCAGCTAAAGGAACATTTGGGTTATCGGAATACCGATATGCCAAATGTTCCAACCGAAGGAGCCCACTTAGAGTCACATCTAGGGGGCCGGAATACCGGCCCCCTAGATGTGTCGGAAGCAACATCTCAACTAACGCCTACAACCGCTACATACTTGGTGGACTTTGGTGGAACACAGAAGGAACATTTGGGTTATCGGAATACCGATATGCCAAATGTTCCAACCGAAGGAGCCCACTTAGAGTCACATCTAGGGGGCCGGAATACCGGCCCCCTAGATGTGTCGGAAGCAACATCTCAACTAACGCCTACAACCGCTACATACTTGGTGGACTTTGGTGGAACACAGACTGAAAACAACTTGATATCTGGTACATATGTCTGTAAAGATAAGATATTTAATTGACATGTATTAAAGGCTTAGCGGTTTTCACTTGAGTCATCGTCATTCTAAATGTATCAGAACGAAAACCAGGTCCTTTACTCTGGTATATCTTACTCAGTAGGTGCCAGACGTCTTCGAAAACAACATTCTTTGCTTTACGAAATGGGAGATGGGCAGCCCCCTTGTCGAACCCCTCCGAGCTAAAGGTAAACCCCACTCTGTCTTCGGGATCGACATCATGGACTATATGACTCACAATATCTTTAATACGATCTTTGACCCACTTCTCTGGATCGTTGACATCGTCAGGTATATCTTGTAGTCTAAAGCATACGCTTCGTCTATCAAGTTTAAACTTCTTATTGGAGGTCACTGTATCTTCAAGTATTTGGAATGCCATTGTTTCGTGCTACACAACTGACTGTGTTGGTTAAAGGACCGAAGTTTAGCCTCGTGTTTATTAAAGACTAAAGTTTAGCAGGTACTAATTGTTTTCACATTCACTGTTGGCTACCGACTGAACCTTAGCTCCTCGTCTTAATATTCGACAAACAACACAGACAACACAACTTATTGTTTTCACCTTCACTGTTGGTTAACGACTGAACCTTAGTGGACGCTTCTGAGTCAAACAAGAAGAAAACAATTTAAAACACATCTACGATGACCATGAGGCAGCCGACATGGACTTTGAACAATTTTTAAAAATAGATGCGGCCAGGTTAGTTGATCAACCATCCAGGTCAGTCTTCACCTTTACTGTTGGCTACCGACTGAACCTTAGCGGAAGCTCCTCGTCTTAATATTCGACAAACAACACAGACAACACAACTTATTGTTTTCACCTTCACTGTTGGCTACCGACTGAACCTTAGTGGACGCTCCTCGTCTTAATATTCGACAAACAACACAGACAACACAACTTATTGTTTTCACCTTCACCGTTGGTTAACGACTGAACCTTAGTGGACGCTTCACGTCTTAATATTCAACAGACAACAACGACAGCTGTCATACAGCCGTCTGACATGACAGACAGCTGTCATACAGCTGTCATACAGCTGTCATACAGCTGTCTAACACAGCTGTCTAATACAGCTGTCTAACACAGCTGTTTAACACAGCTGTCTAACACAGCTGTCTAACACAGCTGTCTAACACAGCTGTCTAATACAGCTGTCTAACACAGCTGTTTAACACAGCTGTCTAACACAGCTGTCTAATAGGGCAGACATATGTCTGACACATGTCTAGCAGATGTGTAACAGTCACTCTTTTGCGGAACATAAGCTGAATGTTTTTAAGTCAAACAAGAAGAAAACAATTTAAAACACATCTACGATGACCATGAGGCAGCCTACATGGACTTTGAATAATTTTTAAAAATAGATGCGGCCAGGTTAGTTGATTAACCTGTCTAATAGGGCAGACATATGTCTAACACATGTCTAGCAAATGTGTAACAGTCACTCTTTTGCGGAACACAAGCTGAATGTTTTTAAGTCAAACAAGAAGAAAACAATTTAAAACACATCTACGATGACCATGAGGCAGCCTACATGGACTTTGAACAATTTTTAAAAATAGATGCGGCCAGGTTAGGTGATTAACCATCCAGGTCAGTTACAGCTGACGCTATAAATAAAAACGATGCTGGAAGCGAGTGACGTCACAAGAAACGGTGGTGCATGTGCCCAGGTTATACCGGGTTAGCTCCATGACAAGGTGGTGGACCAGTCGGGTCAGCTAAGAGTCGGGTAGTGGAATGGTCGGGTCAGTCTAAACATAAATGACCACAATTATAAGTATTATATTTCTGATACACATCATGATTGTACATTAGAGTAGAGTCTTTGAGATAACGCTGCAGCTCAACTGGTGGCTTCAAGTTTCCATATGAGTCAAAGTACACGGCTGTGTCACCACGTTTCTTAACTGCAACCCAATGACTGCCAGGTTCCTTGTTTGTTTGCAAATTCATGATAAGTGATTCATTCTTGCGTGGCCCATTGGTTGGTTGGTTGGGTGGTTGGTTAGTTGGTTGGTTGCACTTTTCATAGAAATGATTGGATATCCAACAGGCTAAATTTAGAATGAAATCTTTACAGACATATGTACCAGATATCAAGTTGTTTTCAGTCTGTGTTCCACCAAAGTCCACCAAGTATGTAGCGGTTGTAGGCGTTAGTTGAGATGTTGCTTCCGACACATCTAGGGGGCCGGTATTCCGGCCCCCTAGATGTGACTCTAAGTGGGCTCCTTCGGTTGGAACATTTGGCATATCGGTATTCCGATAACCCAAATGTTCCTTTAGCTGACTGTTGTAATAGGCAATCAACTCTTTAGTTTTCTTATTTTCCAACCAATGACACATAAAGCCACATCTCAAGACAGTTAGTTAAGAGTGTTGTATGACTAAGATTACTCTTGAAATATTTAGAATATCGGTATTCCGGCTACCTAAATGCTTCTTTAGCTGACAGTTGTAATAGACAATCAACTCTTTAGTTTTCTTATTTTTCATATATCACACTTTTTAATTTTATTTTACACTATCGAAAATTAAATTATGTCATCCTACGGAAATAACACCCAGATTACATTCCAAGGTCACAAACACCAACTGACAGATCTCATTTTACTGTAAAGACAGACAATTTTCAAATTAGTTAACTTGCTGTAGTGTACACTTGAGTAAATATATTATATTTTTATATTTTACCACTGTTTTTATTATTAATAACACCTTGTCCATACCTGACTCCCAGCAAAATAATTCAATCTATTTGCATTTAAACACCGTTATAATTATGTCCAGGGTTGACTTAAATGTCCAGAGGTAGACTTGACTGTCCATAGTAGACTACAAAATTTACATGTATTTACGCAGAAATAAAAATTGTTGCATTTTTCATAAAAATGATTGGTTATCCAACAAGCCAAATTTAATACCAAATATACTAAAGTCCAACAAGTATTTAGCGGTTGTTGGTGTTAATTGAAATGTTGCTTCCGACACTTCTAGGGCATCGGTATTCCGAGCCCCTGGAGATGACTCTAAGTGGGCTCCTTCGGTTGGAACATTTGGCGTTATCGGTATTCCGATAACCCAACATGTTCCTTCAGCTGACAGTTGTAATAGACAATCAACTCTTTAGTTTTCTTATTTTCCAACCAATGACACATAAAGCCACATCTCAAGACAGTTAGTTAAGAGTGTTGTATGACTAAGATTACTCTTGAAATATTTAGGATATCGGTATTCCGGCTACCTAAATGCTTCTTTAGCTGACAGTTGTAATAGACAATCAACTCTTTAGTTTTGTTATTTCCACCCATTAACACATAAAGCTACATCTCAAGACAGTTAGAGTGTTGCATGATTAAAATTACTCTGAAATGCTAGTGGCACCCCATTTTTACCAAGTATGTAACAGCTGTAGGTACCAAGTCAACCCCTTCTACTTGTTGTTGTAATAGACAATTAACTCTTTGGTTTTCTTATTTTATATCTCATAAACATAAAAGCTACACTTCAAGATACTTAGTTTAACTGGTCACATGGCTAAGATTACTCTGAAATGATAGAGATGTGTTGGTTTAGGGCAATTCAAGACTGTTCTTCAAGACATATTTACTTTGGTTTGTTAGGTACGCTTGACAGCTGCCTGTGCCGTCAACTTCAATAAGTCTAAGAGGGTGTACTAAAATTTGTCTGTAGCACGCATCACTTGATGTAGTCAACATTTAAATACGCCATTGAATACTGGTCCTCATGGTAAGCTTGAAAATTTCTCTGAAAGTAACTTCATTAAGTCTAAGAGAGAGTGTGTTGTTTTTAGATGTTAACACAACTTGTTTTGATTTCCTTAAAAACTATATTTCTTTCTTCTGTTCAACAAGACGATTATTTTGAGGTGTCACACATGTATGTAGCTCTAAGAATAGCTATACCGGAAGTGTCTACCGGAAGTAACATTTTTATTGGATATGTTAATAGAGTTTGACTTGCTGAACACCGTGCATGTGTTGGTTCTATCGTACATCTCGCCGATCTTCCGAGATAAGGGTTTGAAGTTTTTTATCTCAGTTTCTTGTAGACCTTGTTACGAAACATACATTTTTGAAGTCGGTTCCTTTCTATCACTTTCCGTTGAAAAGTTATAACGATTTAAAGTTTAGACCGGAAGTGGCCATTTTATTGTATATTCCAATTTGATTTGGCCTCCTTAACACCGTGCATGTGTTGGTTCTATCGTACATCTCACGGATCTTCCGCGATAAGGGTTTAAAGTTTTTTATCTCAGTTTCTTGTAGAGCTTGTTATGAAACGATATATTTTTGAAGTCGGTTCATTTCTATCACTTTCCGTTGAAAAGATATAACGATTTAAAGTTTAGACCGGAAGTGGCCATTTTATTGTATATACCAATTTGATTTGGCCTCCTTAACACCGTGCATGTGTTGGTTCCATCGTACATCTCACGGATCTTCCGCGATAAGGGTTTAAAGTTTTTTATCTCAGTTTCTTGTAGAGCTTGTTATGAAACGATATATTTTTGAAGTCGGTTCATTTCTATCACTTGTCGTTGAAAAGATATAACGATTTAAAGTTTAGACCGGAAGTGGCCATTTTATTGTATATTCCAATTTGATTTGGCCTCCTTAATACCGTGCATGTGTTGGTTCCATCGTACATCTCACGGATCTTCCGCGATAAGGGTTTAAAGTTTTTTATCTCGGTTTCTTGTAGACCTTGTTACGAAACATACATTTTTGAAGTCAGTTCCTTTCTATCACTTGTCCTTCAAAAGATATAACGATTTAAAGTTTAGACCGGAAGTGGCCATTTTATTGTATATTCCAATTTGATTTGGCCTCCTTAACACCGTGCATGTATTGGTTCCATCGTACATCTCACGGTTGAACCTGTTGTCTATTTTGTTTCTGAACTTCCTTCTTTTGTTTTGCCAGCGACCTCTGTGTGTTATTTTTAGAACCTACCCATATAACAATTGTGACGTTCTAGTCTGTCTAATATTAAACATATTAATTATTATGTCTTATGTCTACACTCTCATTTGTCGGCTCTAAAGGTTGGAGTGACGTATCTTTAAATAATGGAGTCTTCATCCATCCTTGCACCATCTTTAAGAACGAAAGCCCGCCATTTTTATAATGTCAGCTTAAGGTATCACAGGCTTCCATCTTTCATTCCGCCATTTTCCTCCGTTTTGGTTCAGCCTCTAATATTAAACATTATTTTGTAAATCATCCATTTGTCTAATAATAAACTTTAATTATGTTACATGTATGGTTTGTTTGTAGTCGTATATATATACTAGCCTAAAACAATAAATTAATAAGCGTCTGCTTAGCTTAACGGGTAGCATCGTTGCCTCCCATCTGAATGCCCCGGGTTCGAAACTCACCTGCTCCAAATGGTTTTTTTCAAAATATAATAATAGGTTAGACACTTATGTGACTGTCTGGCCCAAGTCGTGTGACGTCACAGTTTCCTAGACAGGTCAATGACCTTAGAATGTTTACATAACACGGATGTGACTGTCTGGACCAGGGCGTGGCTGGGCGCCGGGGCTGGCGCCGGGGCTGGCGCCGGCGCCGGGCGTGGCGCCAGGGCCGGGGCGTGGCTAGGCGCCGGCGCCGGGGTAGGCGCCAGGGCGTGGCGCCAGGGCGTGGCGCCGGCGCCGTGACGTCACTTCCTGTGACGTCACTGTCTGCCCAAAGTGTCCCATTACCTACTACTGACTATCGGCAGAAGTAGCTGAATATAGCAGTAGGAAGTACCTACCTATGTATAAGTACTGACCATCGGCAGAAGTAGCTGAATATAGCAGTAGGAAGTATCTACCTATGTATAAGTACATTTGTGAAACTAAAAGGTCGCACCTGCTTATATATTTGTATGTAATATGAACGGTTTCACCAAGTCAGAGTGCCCATCAATAGAGTAAAAATACTTGTTAGTTGTTAGTGTTCAAAATTTACGCTAGTATCAACGTATTAGCTAAACGTACAGGAAATACATTGCCCAAGTTAATTAGGCGCCAACAGTTGAATAGGTGTGTAAACGTATGCGTTCACCAGTCTCGCTGAGCTTTTGCTGGAACTTAACTGTTGTCAATTTGTCAAAACGGACTGACAGACAAACGTTACAAAATAGTGCTTGGAGTCAACTGTAGATTCATCAGTCTCCAACCGCTAAAATCTATCGATAGTCAGCAGATGAGCGCTTAAATTCAGATGTTGGCGCCTGGTACACTCTATGTTTCGAAAATTTATATAAGTTCAAGAATAAAGAAAGTAGAAAAATTCACTATGCAAATAAGCGCGAATACTTTGTTACTGTGATGTCGCATATTTAAATAACACATGAATAGTTTTAAAATCAACATAGGTACCTAGATGAAATAAAACGTCACTAAACAAAAACTTAAGAAAAATATAGGTTCTTTTCATCATGAGCACCATTTTAGATAAAATATGTTTTAACAAGCCTTTCGATTAAGTAAATTTGATCACAAAATTCCATTCTTCGCAATTAGATAAAAATTAGAGAGCGCTACTAAATATGTTTTGATTTAAATACAACTTAAGCGAATAATAAATAAACTTAACTCTCTAAAAAATAAATAAGCAATTCTGTAGACAGGTGGACAGTGTTAAATAAACTTGAAGACAACTAACCTGTTGCATATCAGCCCTTTTTATAAAACTTCGATCCTTTTTAGCTGCTGACAAAACATCACAAACACTTGTATATTAAAATTCTCAAACAACACAAATAATATGAAAAATGAAATTGAAAACAGATAAACGACCTAATAATGCACGCCAACTAATAAAACTGTCAGAGCGTGTAACTCATGATACAAATAACGAGAGATATGATATTCAGACTACCTATTTTTAGACCTGTCACGCGCATGGTGTCAAGTGGTGAGTCCCAAGCAACAATAATATGCTGTCGTACAGTGGGGTTTGACGTTTCATCACAACCTCTTAATAAAGTATTTTGCTAATATTTAAGTGCATACAGTTGGAAGTAATAAAAATGAAAAAGATTAAATTTAGTGCTGCGATCTATATTATCTGAAAAAGATAATATCGGCGTAACTTCAACCGCATTAAGCTGACGTATAGAAACTTTTTGATTGCGAATGACTTTGTTTTAAGTGTGTAGTTGGACTTCTATAACGTTACTCACCACGTGACGTCATAGGAGGGGGCGGGGCACATGCGCAATATCATATCTCTTCTAAGTTATTATATCATGCGTGTAACTAACCTGCGCAATGATATCAAATGTTCCATTGTCAGGGTAACAACACAACCACTAAGCCATACTAGATCTCATATATAAAGCAGTTTTTATCATTGTTAATATGTTGTTAATGTGTGTCATATTGATAACTCAAAAAAGAATGGGCCGATTTTGAACAAATATGGTAGATGCAGTCCTTTTGCAAGTGGATTAGATATAATTTCGTTATCCAGGAAAATCGGCCCAGGTTTTCCCGGAAAATGTTTTCTTTCGAAAATCTTTTTAATCTCCGAACATAACAAAGTAATGACAACCAAATTTGGTAAGCGTTTTGTATTATAAACAGTCTGGACGCAGCAAGTGCGTTATGGTAGTGAATTTGCATAAAAATGATATTAATAGCAAATATGTGTTTTTTTTAAAAGAAAACAGGCATCAAGTTTGATTACCAGTATAACCTGTATAGGCGAAACAATGTACCATATTTCATCAAAATACCTTTAGTGTTTGAAAATGTACAAACATTTTCCGAAAATAAACTTGAAATCCTGAAAAAACTGGTTCCTCGGCAACGAACCTTGTAGGTTAATAGCAAATTGAACCAATAAATATTGAGGCATTTCATGAAAATTCGCTACCACACAGCACTTTCTGCGTCCAGAATTTGTTTTCTTACAAAAATGCATTATATTTCTATAGAAAATGCAATAATATAAGGCATGTGCGATTAAAAAAAAAAAGAAAATTTCTTTCACCAACGACTTTTGGGGCATCTGTGATTGCAGAAATAATTTTTTATGTTGTACTTCAAGACTATAATTAACGTATACAATTTTTTTCTTATCTTGTATAATAACAAATATATAACTGATTGATTTTTCACGAAAATTCGCTAAAAATTATATACCATTAAACGATAAACTATATAGCTAAAACTACTGCCAAAGCATCAGAGGAACGGTCTACTTGAAATGAATTTTCTGGAAATATTTAAGTAAAATGGAGGACAATGACGGTTGAAGCTGAGACTTCAGGGTTTGCAAAATACTCTTCCGGCCACATTTTCTCCACATAATCCGTACTAATTTCAGGTTCTTTGCCTAAATGTTGCAAATTTTGTCGTTTCAAATCGCGACTTTGACGTTTTGAGAAAAACGCCAGATTCGTTTTCATCAAATGCCTCTAACTTTTTTGTCTTTCAACTTACAGATCTATATTTTGGTAAGTAATTTACTTTTAATGACATTAACCCGAGTACTATTTGGTTGCCCTTACTTTGCTAATTTTGGAGATACAAATTTTTTCAAGAGAAAACGCAAATTTTTCCGGGAAAAAGTGGGCCGATATTCCTGGGTAACGAACTTATCCAAGCCACTTGCAA